>VUQK01010294.1:16214-29752 GCA_015106715.1 Bujurquina vittata | reverse complement strand
CAGAGACAAAAATACCGCCAAGAGAAAAAAAAAGGGGGGGCCCCGGGACCCCCCCCCCCCCCCCGAAAAAAAAAAAGACATGCAGCCAGTCCAGCACTGACATTTCAGCAGGAGAAAAATGCTCCTTCACACGGATGTTTTAAAGGCATCAACAAAGTGCAGTTTAATGGTGGATGTAATAGAGAATAATATTCCTCTTCTCATAAATGTTTACAGAATCAAGGACATCACAACGGCCCATTTGTTGTGGCCACAGTCAGCTGTAAACATTCCTGAGATTGCACTGTCCAAATCAGTCAGCTGACAGACTTGTTTACAGGCCCAACTTAGAATTTACAACTTGACCCATTGCTGCTTCCTTCTCAGCTCGTTGGCGAGCACTGTGACATTGCTTTCTTGGGGGGTCTGCTCGTGATATTCACAGTGAGTCCCAGAGTCCATATTTGATCATAATTTTCCTGCTGAATGTCCCATTTTGTGCTGCTGTGTAGTTGCTGCAGAATATGCAGGCAGATACTGGTTGGATCTCAGCAGCAGTTGGGCTTCTTCTTTGGTTTACGGCTGGTTTCTGTGCTGTCTGTGATCCCTGTCAGCAACATAAATAAAAACAGAGCATGATTTTATTAATTTTTTTGTTATTTACATGAACAACGTGAGCTTAATTTTTCTTATTGGAAGCAATAAAAACAGGGTTACAGGGGAGACAATTTTCTATGTTCTCATATTCCTAAAAGGAATTTTGCTGATTTGGGGTTAGCATCACTCAAAGATGCTGACTACCTTCAAATATTCCTGAGGTTCCTCAGCAGGCTAATAAAGAAAAGAAAATGCACCCATAATGAAGAGACTGATTTCATGACGGAGGATCAGAGATTACTGTTACAGTCATATCAGGGTTTTTAATGGGAAGGAATAAAGGACACACTGTGCTTGTTTTAGTGCAGTTAAGATATTTTATATGTGTATTTACAAATTTCAGTGATATACGCCATTTTTATGATTAATCGCAGTTCATTTTGTGGGCCACTTTGCTATGCGTGATGCACTTATAGGGTTCCCAGACCTCGCTTTGAGAACCTCTGGCTCTGGCACCATGTGGGGTGTGTTGGTTGTAAGCCACTCCAGTGACTGTCGATGGCGGTACGGTGGGGAAGAAGAAGTACAGTTGCTCTGCAAATGTGTCAGAGACCCACACGGTGTGCATTGGTGTGGTTTTTTTTTGCTCACACACACACATGCAACAAATAGCTAAAACAGGGCACCTTTAATTTTACGAGCTAACAAGCAGAAACAGCAAACATCTGGGAGGACTGACTCACTGATTATGCCACCAACGTGTCTCGACCCACTTCTTTCCAGCTCAGATAAAACGTTAGCCTCAAAAGTCAAAGAAGCCACACGGAAGAAGAAGTCCTTGACACCGTCTCCTGATAGAGGGAAAGTCACAGAGGGCAGAGTTTACTGAGAGGACAAAAGAGAAAATGAAAAGCATTGAGGCTTGATGAGCGTCTGTTCAGCTCCCACCTGACTTTGCAGACACGGCCCAGTACTCCGCTTTGATTTCCTCAGAGAGCCTCATGGCTTCCTGCTCAACCTGAGCCAGCTGGTCAGGAGACTGAGGAGCCGAACGCAGAAAAAGACAAGAGTCACAGCAGCAACATCTTTTTTTTTTCTGCCATTTTTACAGAAGACTAAAGATTAAAGTCAAAATAGCAACAGGGCTTTTTTCTTATTAACCTACTAGTTGTTTTTTCATCTAATCTTTGAAACTATGAAATGTTAAAAATCAGCCACATTTCCAAATCATTTCATTCATAATTATATAACATGAATATAAATCAGTACAAATTCTCACAGTCCCGCCTCAAATTTGCTGCTGATTAATCAACTAATAAACTATTAAACTAAACCTGTCAGCTACTTATTTCTCATCAAATTCACCCACGCTGAGGTCCTTCTTGGTACCAACGAGGAACAATAAAACACTGGATGGATCATTTTCCTTCATAGCTTCTTCCAGCCACTGCCTGGATGCACACACATAAACACACACATACACAGTTGTAAGCCCTTGATGACATTTTAAGGGACTAACTGTCATCGGCATTGCAGCGGCAGCTCCTTACCTCGCGTGAGCCAATGAGTTCACAGTGCTTAGGTCAAACACCACTATAATTGCTGGAGAGACGCAGACAGTTGTGAAACGTGTCAGAAGGTGGACACAACTCTTTCACCAGCTTCATTTAAGACACAAATGTGAATACAGTGAAGCTTAATTCACCTTGTGCTCCTCTGTAATAGGTGGAAGCGATACACTTGAAGCGCTCCTGACCTGCTGTATCCCACCTGAAACAAATCACACACAATGTTGTCTCTTGAAATATTTGAGGGAAACAGTGGGGAAAAGAGAAACACAGCCAAAGTACTGGTTTAAACTAGCAAACATCTGAATGCATTACATTGATTCAGTGTGTACACCCGCAGTGAGCACATGGACACGGTGAAGGAAAAGCTCATTAAAATCCCACTGAGCAGCCTAAACAACCAGATCATCAAATTATCAGGCGGATGCTGCACAGCCCCATAATTATCTAATTATGTGATTGCACTGAGACGCAGATTGCTCATATTTTAACTCCTTCATGGTGAGTTTTCACATGTAGCGTTGCTTTAACCAGACTGTGTGAATCCGCGCACCCTGACGATGAGGTAACACAGGAAGTGAATTAGTGTAGGGCTCAGTCTATAGACTGGAGGTTTCTCTGTGGTACAGAAGCACACTTACAGCTGTAAACTGAAGGGAACACCAAGAACCTCAAAGCGCTCCATCTCAAAATCCACCCCTATAGTTGCTTTGTAGTTCTTCTCAAAGGCACCCTTGCAGAACCTGAGAGGGGACAGGGGGGCAGACCGAGAAAGTATTTTAGGGCAGCAATTAACAACTGAATAAAATGTTTCACTTCTTGAGGATTTTTCCTGAACAACATAATAAACTGATATTTGGAGAGAGGTCACATGAATGAATTAAATTTGTGGTATTATAAATGTCTTGACCCTGAATGGCACGCCAGTGTTATGTGCTCAAACTATTAACTCACTCAGTTAACTCAGTTAAAGCAGTAATGAGGATGTGAAGCACACATGAGCCCCAGCTCTGTGCTCATCGGGGCTGCGTGTGTTTTTCTGCGAGACTGAAATCAGTGCAGTGGCACCACAGTTTTTTTTAATGAAAATCACACATTAAAGTAAATCCAAGTTAGTATGCAGCAATATGAAAATGAAACAAAATTGCCCTATTTTTAGCATCTAAAGTTTCTACATGTTATTGGACCATGTGGTTACTTAAAAATGTTTGGGTTTTTTGGTGGTTTAAATCTGAACAATGTCCAAGATAATAAAAATACATACAACAATACACTCTCCACACACTTTATTAGGGACACCTTGCTAGTACCAGGACCTTCCACCCCCAGCCTCCAGAACTGCCTTAATGCTTTGTGGCAAAAATTAAACAAGACTCTGAAAACATTCCTCAGAGATTTCGGTCCATGTTGGCATGACAGCATCACACAGGCTGCAGGCTTTAGCAACATATCCATGATGTGCATCTCCTATCCTACCACATCCCAAAGCTGCTCTACTGGGTTGAGATCTGGTGACTGTGGAGGACATCTGAATGCAGTGAACTCAGAGTCATGTTTAAGAAACCAGTCTGAGATGATCTGAGCTTTGTGACACGGTGTGTTATCCTTCTGGAAGCGGCGATCGGAAGGTGGGTACACCGTGGCCATGAAGGGGTGGACATGGTCAGCAACAATGCTCAGCTAGGCTGTGGTGTTTAAACAATGCTCAGTTGGTACTGAGGGAACCAAAGTGCTGAGAAAATATCCCCACAGCATCACCCCACCAGCAGCAGCCTGAACCACTGATGCAAGCCAGGGTGGATCCATGCTTTCATGTTGTTTACACCAAACTCTGACCCTACCGTCCAAAAAGTTGCAGCAAAAACTGAAGCGCAACATTTTTCCAGCCTTGATTTTCAAATTTGATGAGCCTGTGTGAACTGTAGCCTCAGTTTCCTGTTCTTACCCAACAGGAGTGACCCCCGGTGTGGTCTTCTGCTGATGCTTTTCTGCATATTCCGGTTCTAACCAGTCAAATTGTTTTTGCCTTCCTATTGGCCCAAAGCAGTCTGACCATTCTGTGACCGCTGGCATCAACAAGGCATTTTCACAGAGAGAACTGCCGCTGACTGGATATTTTCTCTTTTTCTCTTTGAACCCTTGTGTGGGAAAATCCCAGTAGATTCTTAAATACTCAGAACAGCCTCATTCTTATCTCATCAGTTTGAACTTCAGGAGGTTGTCCTGACTACGTCTGCGTGCATAAATGCACTGAATTGCCGACATGTGACTGGCTGATTAGATATTTGAATTAAGGGGGGTAAGAACAGGTGTATCTACCAAAGTGTAGAAAAATACATTTGTATGACTTATAAAGTTTGAAACATTTTAAAGTAATTCTTTGTAACGGCTCCTTACCTGCTGATCAGACACGTTTTCCCAACTGCGACATCACCCACGACAATGGCCTTAGCAACATTAAAGCTGAGAACAGAAACCACAACTGTCAGCAGTCATTCAACAACGTGAAATTACACAGCACTGAAAAATCACTCAAATAGTTAATCACATATAAACTTGGTGTGTCTGAGGCTTTATGAGCTTTGCAAAGTGTCCTTTAATTGCTCACAATAATTTCACATTTTGATTGATAACCTAGAAAAGCAACAACACAGTTCCAGTGTGACTTCTGTCCTTCAACTGTATAACATTTGCTGTTGTACTCATTTATTATTATTTTTATTAAACAATCATCAATATATTGCATTTACTAAAGTATTTTGTATGTGTGTCAAATTCAAGATGGCACAAATATGAAAAAAAATAGCATGCATTAGTCATTTTTATGTGCATATACATTTTTTAAAAAAAGCTACATGTCTGATTTTATTTGAAAATTGTCACTGTCCAAAAGTGTATGGACCTAATTGCATATATGAGACCAGTTTTCCAAGATTTACATCCTCAGGAAGAACGAGCATCCAAACAGAGTTATTGCCCCCCCCCCTCATTTTTTTCTTCTTGTTTAAGTAGTCTTATCTTTAAATAGCCCACCAAGTGAATGTGGTCTGATGTGGCAGGAGTGTCAGCTGACACAGTCACCCTAATGTGATTTAAAGGACCAAATCATTTAATTTAAATACACAGTGCAGAAGAGTGCGCAGTATCATGATGGGTGGCAGAGGGTCTTATTAACCCTTAGGTGACCTTACCTCACTGTGCCTGCTTTCTGTACCTGGCATGCAGCCTTCACATGTGGGTGGAAGCTGTCTTTGGTGTGCAGCGCTGCATTTGGACTAAAACACTGTTAAAAAAATAAAAAATAAAATAAAGTCAGAAGAGAAAATCATGTGCACGCTGCACAGAAATGCTCCAAACTAAACGACTAATAAATTGTTGCTGTCCATTCATTTTTATTTTTCCACAGTTCTGAGTTCACGTGGTGAACCTTTCATAGACTGGCAGAGAACAGCGCTCGAGACTCTAAAGCCTCTCCATCAACAGTATTAGGTCTAATTGTATCACAGTGTGTGTGTGTGAGGTCTAGGCATTACTAATGTTGTTGATGCTCTGGGGTCGGGTTGTATGCCTGGAGATGCTTCCCTATCACTTGCCAGATGGCAGCAGGGTTATTGTCTTTTTTGTATCCATGGAGATTGCTGTTACCATGGTGACAAACGCTGAAGTCATTGTGGGTACAGACTACCTTTTCAGGGCTGGTATAGGGTAAGGGTTAGGGATTCAGCTGCTGTGTGTGTGTGTGTGTGTGTGTGTGTGTGTGTGTGTGTGTGTGTGTGTGTGTGCATGCGTGCATTTGCTAACCTTTGGGAGCTGTGTAATAACCCGGTCCTTCTTCACAGGTGGCAACATGCTGATGCAGCTGATCGATGCACAAACACACACTTCCTTCAAGCAGTCACCACAACATACACACTTTTCATTCTCTGCATGAGAACACACATCTTATCACTCACAGAACTAGAGAATTTATGCAACTTATGCCTTCCATGCTTGCCTGAATTAAAGTAAATGCTTAAAAGTTAACTGATTTTAATGTGCTCAGAAAAGCTTTTTTTGTAACAAACAAAAGTCTGAATGGATTCTCAGCATGCTGTCCCTCGCAAATGTTGCAAAATGTAGACAACTATTCAGTGAAGTCGACAAAGTTACAAGTTATTGCTTTTACTTCTCATGGCAGCCCCAAAACTAACATTGTTTGCAAGTCAAAGATTATAGAAGGTATGAAAACTTTACCTGAAGAGGATGTGATGAGATATCCAAAGTCTGCCGATGAAACAAATCCCAGACCAAAATGACACAGGATCATGGAGTAGACACACAAACTCAGTCTTCTCAAACGAGTGACAAGAAACAAAGAGTAAATCAGTCAAACAGCGCCGCCCTGCGGTCACAGGTCACCACACAGTGTGTTAAGAAGTAACTGCGTGTTTGAACGGGGGGAAAAGAATCAATGAGTGAATAAATGATCTTATTTATTTATTTACATTTTATTTCATGTTTAAATTGGCTCGTTAAGGTGGTGGAAGGTATTAAGTACAGAATACGATGCAGAGGACCAATTCAGTCAATTCATTTAGTTAATAATTAGTTAATAATTAACTAATTCAGAAACGGTAAACATAAATTAACAGCTTGAACACACAAAAACAAAAAAGGTAATCACCGCTGTATGCAGCTATAACCTATTAATTGGATGTTAAAAAGGTGAAAGAAAGTGTTGTACAGAACAGCAAACACAAAAAAAAAAGATCTGTATGTAAAGCCTGAATGCTCACCACAATAAAAGATTGTTTGTTTTGTTTTTGTTTGTTTTATAAAAAATAAAAATCAGATTGTCCAGTGAGTTGGCCCTAGAGTGACGGTTTTCTCCGCCAAAGCGCGAAGAAATCCGAAGTAGCAGTGACGTTTTATTCCCGCGACAGTCACGGTATAAAAAAGCTCCGAAGCGCACTGGTGGTCCTTTTGGATTCTTCCCTTCAGTCGAGCTGCACTGTCGCAGTTAGCTTTCAACCCGCAGAGCACGTTCAGCTGTAACAAGGCCCCAGTGCAAAGAAAGTCCGTGAGCTGAAGGTCAGTTTATGAGGTTTAACTCGTGATTTCAGCTCGCAGTTTAAGGTTAGCTGTGGTGGTATTGGAGCCACGTGGAGAGGACTGCTGGTTTCTTTTTTACTGCTAGTTTTATTGTGAACACCTCGTGTTCTCCATGAGTCTGCAGATGGTGGCCCCCGAAGTCTGGCACAGTTTTGTTGCTTTATCCCTGATGCTTATGCAGACTTTTCAGTTCAGGCTCAGATTTCCTGCCTCTGACTCATTTTATGTGAATAACACATAAAAACAAATTTTTATTGACATCACTGAAAACAAAGTGTGAACACGTGCAAGGATTAAAAATTAGAGACCCTTTCCCTCTTCCATGATTACTTAATGGTTTTATTTTTTTCTCCCCTGGCAGGTGGCTCTAAAATCTTATGGCTCACAGTATGGGTTTACAAAGCATCCTATTAAAGTCCCAGTGTGCTCTGCTTGTGACTTTGAAAGGTGAGTGTAAAGTGACTCCAGCTGTTTGTTTTTGCATCTGGTCAGTGATGAAAACTGTGAATAGGAAGTGCCATCTGATGCGACAACTGACGATGTTTCTTTCTCACTGTTCTGAGCCTTGGCCTCTCAGTGACTCTGTGGTAATCAGTTTGTTCACAGTAGTTAACTCCTGTTTTTTTTCTTCAGGCTCACCAGAAGGTACCAGATCAAGGGGATGACAAGTAAAAGCTTAAGGTTGGTTAAAACTATGAAATGAATGCAGTTCTCCTGCGTATCTGAATGATTTAATCAAACGAACACATTCTTTCTGCAGATGTAAGAAAACTTGAGCATCCATAAAGGACGCAAGACCAGAGATCAGTCTGGATTTGTTTGATGCAGGTAAATTTCCATTTTCATTCATAAACATAGACACTGGCTGCTTCCGTTGTGATGAAATTTAAACTGATAACAGCTGGAATTACCGGCAGATTGTTCAGTGTTGATCATTGGTTTTCTGAACACAAAATGATGGTAAATTTGTCCTGAACTGACTTGATTGGTTCAAGTTTCTCACCATTTTTAAATTCTGTTCATGTGTCTCAAGGTGTTGAGCTGGTTAAGGTTAATCTGAAGAGTTGGTGAGCTGATCCTCGTAAGTATATCGTTGGATGCACTTTTAAATGCAGTAATGGTTTTCATAAGCTCACCTTTTGAACAGTAAAAACAGCGTTTAGCAGCAATTGAATTTTGGTCAAAGGTTCAAATAGTTGAAATCCTGCAGGCATTGATTTGTGAACTGGTGTTTATCCCAGAAAACCTCACATTTTGTTCAGTGAATAAAATCTGATATGTAATCTAATGTTGACAAGTTAAAAATGTAAAACTTGAAATGTGTTAATGTTTATAGATGAGTTAACAGGAAAACTGCATTTGTTCTGTGAGCGCTGATAAAAGCCTGGAATAGGAAGTGCCGTCAGATGCGACAACTGACGATTGTTTCTAATCCACCTTTGAGTCTCACATTGTTAGAGAAAATTGAACTTTTCAAAGTATACCGTGTATTCTAATATTTCCCCACTCTTTTATTAACAGGCCCACGTGATGCAGTCTTTAAAGCTTGCTGTTGAGTGAATTTAACAGGTAACTTTTTAGTGTACAGCATAAATAAATGCTTATCATTAATTGTAATGATGAAACCTAAACTGAAAAGCTGGAATTACCGTCAGATTGTTCAGTGCTGATTGTTGGTTTTCTGAACAGAAAGAGGAAGCATTGCAGTGCTGTTGGATGAAAGCTTCTCTAGACTAACTTTCTCTTTGTCTCTCAGGCTTGGACCCAGTGTTTGCAGCGACTCTGCTTCAGTACATGTGGATCCTGGGCATGGTATGATACATGCATGCATTTTATTCACAAGTTTTAAGTTGATTTTAAAAATTGTAGGTACTAGAGCTATGTGTGGTCTGTTTAATGGCACCACAAATGTAGTAAAACTTATAATGTTTAGCAAACAGCCCTCTAGTGGAAATTGTCATAAGTACTTCAGTCTCTTGCAATTAGTTTTCAATGTTCATGTTTTTTTATTTTGCATGTCTTTTTCCAAATCTAATAATCTCCTTCTCTTCAGGTGTCAAGAGGACTCATGGATCTTTACCTGAAGATGAAAGGATAACATTTCGTTGTTGTGCAGGAATGTGATTTAATGTTTGGTTTTAATTTTAAGTGTTAAACCAGTGTAACATGCTGAGCTTTTTCAGTGACCCAAGGAAGCATGAAGGTGACATTTGTACATGTTTAAGCACCTACATACTTGCTCAGATTGTTTCTCACTGAATTGAGGCAGGTGTTGGAAGGGAGAAACTTGAAGCGTGAAGGCTCCTGGATGTACCTGACATTTAAATAAAACTAAAACAGGCAACTTTAAGTTTAGCAGTGTGTTACTACACTCATATGTACGTACCTTTGTATTTCCACTTGTGTTCTTGCTTCTGCCCCCCCCCCAAAAAAAATGGAGACAGGTGCATTTATCCCACCTAAAAAAAATTACAACAGAGGAGAAAAATACTTGAAATCGCACGCTTTTATTTTGAAGGCACAACATTGCATCATGTCGCTGCGCTCCCCTCTGAACAGCTCTGATTCTTTAGCCGGCGGGAGGCAGTGGCAGGAGTCCAACTGTTTTAAATGAGGAAAAATGGTCTGCCGGGATTGCTGCCATGAATATGGCTTGTTTACGACTCAAAACTTGGCTCCAGTCTGCCGTCGTGCCAAACATGTAACTGTATTGCCATACTGGGTAAGAAGTCAGTTTGCAAGAAATTTGTAAATGAGACAAGAAATAACATTTAGTCTTTTGTTTAAGCCAAATGTTTTTTAACCTTTTGTGCTCTGGTACCTGTCTGATCAATTAAAGGCAGGGCTGCACAGTGTCAGTGAGACACAGCTTGTTTATTAAATGTGAGGTATCACTAATTTCTATTGATGATAGATTAACTGAATAGACATTTTGATAGCTGATTATTAAGGTTAAATGTGAATAATTTGTTAATTCCAATATTTGAGGGTTCTTTCATGTCACAATGTTAAAGAATCAGTTCTGTTGCCAGTCAAAAAGTAAGCGTACGGTCCTGGAATGGCACGGTCACTACGCTTGAAGTAAATTGTGCGTGTATTAACTTAAACTTGATTTAGATTATAACCACATCAGAGAACAGTGAAGGCCTGGTATCGCTAAGGGCTCTGTGCCTGTTTAAATTTATGTAAGGTTTATATAAAAAGGTATGAGTTGAGATCTTTTAAGTTGACAGCAGTATGAGGTTTAGTTTGAACGTGTTGACTGATGGATAACTGAAGAGCCAGGTGGAAAAACTAATCGAGGTTGGTTTCCCAGCAGGCATCTTCTAAATAAATGAGCGCTGTAGTTTGTTGAATTTTTCTGGACTTCCTCTGTTTTCATTTTCAGACAGGTCTGATTTAGTGAACGCCAGAATCTGCACCTGTGAAACACGTTTTTAATTTTTGTTTTTTAAGTTCTGAGTGAGAAGATACTCCAGTATAGGAACAGCTCTGTGAATTGGTTCAATAATGCAGAGAAACATGCCATATCAGAAGAAACGGGTTACATAGTGGTCTTAAGGTAGAGCAATTGGTAGTAATTTTGCACTCTTTTTAAATTTAGCACTTATTTTGTGATTATAAATGTTTGTATACGCTGAACAGTTTGTGTAAGAAGTTGACTCTGTGGCATATTTAAAACTCAATAACTCATCTTATAACATGATTTGTGTTATCTTGAGCACTTTCCTTTCTATTCAAATGCCTTCATAGTTATTTAATGGGGTTGAAGTCGGGTAACTGAAGGGAAGCCTCAGGCAGTCAGGTGTACTCAGGTAGTTGTTGGGGAGCTTAAAGCCCTGTGCTTCACTGAAACCTGGCTCAGTGAACTTATCCCGGACACTGCCAGGCTTCCAGCTTTTATGAGCAGATGGTGTGATGGAGCTCTCTGAAAAGGCGAGGGGAGACAGAATGAGCTGCTGTGTGCATTTGTGCAATGGAGGGGTTACAACACCTGGCTGACCAGGTAACAGACGTGTAGGGGAACAAAACAAACACCCAGACTCCCCACTTGTTCTTGGGGATTTTGCTTTCATCTCAGTACAGATGGGGATGCAAGTGGTGACTAGCTTCAATGATTACACTGGAATGTCACTTTAGAGTAAAGCCACTGTTTTTGGTTTTACTTCAACAAGTTTGGACGAGTTAACCATCCTCCAATTCTTTCGTGGCTAGAGGAGTCAAGCACGTCTGTCACTTCACTTTTCTTCCACTTCTGAACACTGAAGTGGCAGATGCATAGGTAGGCAGGTAGACATTATTTATCTTTATTTTGCCAGCCACACCAAGTGTATACCACTTGGTTATGGTGTTCCAGGTATACCCTGCCTGCTGGCATCTTGCACCCTGCTGTTATGAGCTGGATTGTCTCAGGGTGAAATCCTCCATGCATGGCAAGGAGCTTCTTGTCTGGACATGAATGACTTCTATTTCTTCCTTTAACCAGCATATTTTCCCAACAGGGTATCTGATACTTGGTAAAGCGTAGGTGTTGATAGCCCGGAGCTTGTTCTTTCTGTTCAACTGACTCTTTAGGACTTAGATAAGGTAAAACTTTAAAGTTCCCACGACAGGGAAATGTACGAAGGAGTATTAGGGCCACATTGAGAAACAAAATAAATTGTGCATTTCGAGAATTAAGTCTAAATTTCATGAATAAAGTCAAAATTTCGAGATTAAAGTTGAAATACTAGTTTGAGAATAAAGTTGAAATACTTTGAGAAAAAAGTCAAAATCTCAAAATAATATTTCGACTTTATTCTCAAAATTTTGACTTTATTCTCAAAAATTCAACTTTATGTAACCCTGGTTTTTGGTGAGGTAGCGTTCTCCGGCCTCTCTCTCAGGACGGTGGTTTTATGGCGGGTCACAATGGAAGTTAAAAATATATCTTCTAAAAAGAATACCAACTCGGCAGGACAGTGAACTCAGCTTTGCTTCTCGTCAACACGAGGTACCAGTGCTGCGCCCAAACCAGTCCCACTGTAAACTACTGAGTAGGAACTAAAATAACATACTCACAAGGTTAATAATAAATAATAATAAATAATTAAATGTTATACACAAAATCATAAAATGAGGCAAACGATAATTATATAATTAACTCAATTAAGTAAAATAATTAATATTTCAAAACTTAATATGCAACACAAATTTATATCATAAACCACAAAAATTAAATGTAACTAAAAATAAATACATGCCGTAACTAAGGTTACACTTTATTCTCAAAATTTTGACTTTATTCTTGAAATGAACAATCTATTTTTTGTTCTCAAAGTGGCCCTAATACTTGTAGAAATGTTACATGTTACAGCAGCTCAAGTACAAAGAAGAAGCATGAAATACAATAAAATAGAGATCACCATATACATAAAATATATCACATATGTACACATATACACATATACATCAACAAACTATATACAGATATCAAATAATACATTTGCATATCTGTCAAGTTTTGTATTTAAAAATATGAGAATTGTTCCGCATATGACGCCATCACCTAATTTGCATAATTGGTGATTTGCATATACTTGCAAATGAAGCTGTAGAAGACAGAAAAAATTTTCATGCTGACGGTTCACCTCATCCCAACCTGCAGGCAGGAGATTAAATTGGCAAAGCCTTTTAGTGAGGACAGTCAAGAGACGGACAGTTGAGCCCTTTGAGAGACTGGTGCTGAGCCATCTCTAGGCCATCACAGACCCGCTGCTTGACCCCTTCAGCAGAATAGCAGTGGACCCTCCCAAGCAGCCCCAAGTTGGTGATGGAGATGACTGCATGCTCTGGCCCAGGTCCACAGCGTCTGCAGGATCTCTTCAGCCATCAAAGCCAGCAGCAACCCCATTTCATTTGCCAAAGTCTTCAGCTGCAGTATTTGGGATCTTGAATGTAGCTCTGATTGTGTGTTTCCTCTGTTTGCTGAAAACATAAGAGAACTGACTGTCATTTGCACTTAACATCCATTTTTATAATGGTTGCACACGTCTTGATCAAGGCTTGGATCCGATTCTGAGCATCATCTGAGTGCAGCTTCAGTGGAAGAATCCGGTGGAAAGAGCATTTAACAAAGAAAGCCAATAAATTTGATCCAGTTTGGTTCTAATTTCTTGTGCTTTAAAGCTATTTGCTGTGTTTGCGTTCATCTCAGTACAGATGGAGATGCAAGTGGTGACTAGCTTCAAAGATTACACTGGAATGTCACTTTAGAGTAAAGCCACTGTTTTTGGTTTTACTTCAACAAGTTTGGACGAGTTA
>VUQK01010294.1:0-16194 GCA_015106715.1 Bujurquina vittata | reverse complement strand
GCAGGTAGACATTATTTATTTTTATTTTGCCAGCCACACCAAGTGTATACCACTTGGTTATGGTGTTCCAGGTATACCCTGCCTGCTGGCATCTTGCACCCTGCTGTTATGAGCTGGATTGCAGCAGCTCGAGTACAAAGAAGAAGTATGAAATAAAATAAATTAGAGAACACTATATACATAATATATATATATATTACTACATATATGTACAGCAAATACATCAAAAAACGTGAAATCAGATTTCAGCTTTCAGTTAGGCATTTCAGAAAATTGTTTTTTCTCATCATACCTGTTTTACATCTTTGGGGGCGGGACTCCAGACTTATGCAAGACAGTGTGTATATAAGGGACTGTGTGCTGCACATATCATATCTGCCACTTCCAGGGTACTTGTCTTGCAAGGAAACAGCAGCTGGTTGCCACCGTGCACAGGTAATAATCTCTGTTAGTCTCTACAAAAGCTTTTGCTTTTCAAATTAGACTTTGAAGCCTCTCAGTTTCTCTTTCTTCTTGTACCAGAATCTGTCTGACTGCTCATCATGGATAAACCTGAAACGTCTCTCATCAACTTGCGCTACCAAGATGGCAGCGAGGGAAGCCCCTTCAACCCTGCCAAGTTCAAAAATCAAGACTTTGCTCAGATAAAAGATGACTGCCTCCGCACAAAACAACTGTTTGTGGACAACGAGTTCCCGCCTAACAGTTCTTCTTTGGGTGACCTGCCTAAAATGAGCTCCTCAGAGGAGAATGAAGTGAAATGGCTTCGACCAGCAGTAAAATCATTTAAAATGTTTTTTTCCTTCCACATCTAAAACTAATGTTTTAATAGATTTGATCCTTTTCTGGACAGCAGAGAAATACAGATTCTTTTCATGCTTGTCAATATCAGATTTATTTATTTTCCAGGATTTCTTGAGAGAACAAAATAACAAAGATAAACCTGCTTTCTGTGTGGATGGAGCCTCACGATTTGACTTTGGTCAAGGCCAAGTGGGTAAGCCTAAAGTTCTTATTGCTAACAACAACAAAATCTATGTGGCTCTTCTTGAGAAAATATCAGTTTTCGTCTTTTTAACAGGTGACTGCTGGTTTGTGGCTGCAATATCTGCACTGACTTTCCAAAAAGATCTGATGGCACAAGTTGTGCCTATGGAGCAATCCTTCGAGAATTATGCAGGAATATTTCACTTCAGGGTAACAAAACAATTTAAAGTGTGTTTAAAGAATACTTTCACAAAACAGCCACACAATACGAATTGTTATTAATTCTTACCTGTTTCAGTTCTGGAGGTTTGGAAAGTGGGTAGATGTTGTCATTGATGATTATCTGCCAATAATGAACAATCAGTTACTATTTGTGCGTTCAAAATGCGAAAATGAGTTCTGGGCTCCTCTGCTGGAGAAAGCATATGCCAAGTACGTAACCACCTCACACACCTCCATGCATATAACAGTTTAGAAGGTCACATCTGTGATACAAATGTCATGTATTTAAAAATGTTTCTCCTTTTCTGTGTCTTCTTCAGAGTTTGTGGCTCGTATGCAGACATGAATGGTGGGTTGTTATCAGAGGCCTGCAAAGATTTCACTGGAGGTGTGAACCAGACCTACACACTCAGGGAAGACAAATCACCAGATCATGGCGAGCTTTGGCTCACACTAAGCAGAGCCACTGACTGCAAATCACTGATCTGCTGTGGGACTCCACCCGAAGGGGTAAGAACCACATTCATAGAGGAACAACAAACCAAACCAACAACAACAAAAAGCAAAACAATCAGTACAACTTTATAATTTAATTTCCCTTACCTGTTTTTTTCAGGGTGCTTTGGTCAACACTGTCTCTGGCACTGGATTGGTGGATGCGCATGCTTATTCTGTCACAGGTATCACTGAGGTAAATTCTGGAGCTTCAAAATTGCATTCAACATTTTGTTATGAGCTGAAGTGCAGCAAAATTAACAGCATCAATTTAGCAACACTATAATCATGCAGAAGCATTTCCAGTTTTTGATTTTTCCAATTTATTATTTCATCTGAAGGTGGACTTAAATGGCTCCAAAGTCAGGCTGGTGCGAGTCATGAATCCATGGGGCAGACAGGAGTGGAAGGGAAAGTGGAGCGACAAGTAACTGATTTAATCAAACATCCAGTTGTAAGGCTGGGTCCATATAACTTTTCATAATGACACACTATTTGTTATTTTAGCTCTGTACCAAAACATATTCAAGTCACAGTGTTATAGTAATTATTCAGGTATAAAAATGTAACTTAGAATTTAAAACTGATGTCACGTGTGGGATTTACATTTAGAGATTGTTGTAAATCACATCATGCAGTTGAAGGAGCTCCCAGCGCAAAGAGGAAAAGACCATCCTTAGGCTACAAAAGCAAGAAAAAAAATCAGAGAAATAGTGGGGACATTAGCAGCAGTCAAATATTTTACAAAAAACATAAAAATCCCCAGCCATGTTCAGATCAGATGGTGGACGATTCAAGGATTCTTTGTACTGTAAAGAAAACAACTTAAGAACGTCCAGCCAAATGACAAACACACTCCAGGAGCTAAGTCTTCCAGAAAGATATGATTTTACAAGAGAAAAAGAGGGTTCAGCAAAGTGCAAACCATTCATCGGCCTCAAGAAAAGAAATGCCAGATTAGACTTTGCCATACAACATCTAAAAAGGCCCAAAGCAGCTTTGGAACAGCATTCTGTGGGCAAGAGTAAAGTTCAAAATGTACCAAAATTACAGGAAGAAACAACAAAAGGGTTTGGAATAGTTCATAAGCACCACATTACATTCATTTGCTTAGGAGAAAACTAAAGACACCTACTGTACAGTGAAGGCCTGTCAAAGTATGACCCAGCCATAATATATACTGTATGCTGTTTATGTATATATATTAAAAAAAACTGTTTTTCCGCACTGGAGTCTGTCATTAACTTATTTGTTTCATGTTCTCAGGTCAGATTTGTGGAACAAAGTGAGGCCAGAAGTTCGAGAAAAGTGTTTCGACCGTGACGATGGAGAGTTCTGGTAAATTTGCTTAATAAAAAGTCACACATGAAGAAATCACTTACAGAAAGCTGAAAACTCTAAATAGTAAAATTTAAAAAATACACTTCCCAAGATGCCTTTAAACAGTGATGACTGATAACAATTTATTATTCATGGAAGAGTTTTAAACATATAGAACTAAAAATCATATTATTATTTGGATGTAGTATTTTGCAAAGGTTTGTCTTTATTGATATTTAATGTTTTTCTTGCTCTTTTTCTGTCTGTCAGGATGCAACTGGAGGACTTCTGTTGTTATTTCAATGACGTTTCCATCTGCTGTGAGACCCCTAACTTTACTGATGGGGACCTCCCATGTCAGTGGAAATGTATGATTTATGAAGGCAGCTGGGTAGCAGGGAGATCTGCAGGTGGCTCTGTGAATAACCGTGAGCACAGTTCATTCCTTTTAAAATTGTAACCATTACTACAAGACTAATATGTTTGGGGGGGGGGGTTGTTGTTGTTGTTCCTTTAATCTGCACAAGCACCAAAACCACCGCAAAGTTTTAAAAATGTAATTAGCATTCTTAGTGTTTTCCACTCTGTGCAGCTACTTTTGCAACAAACCCTCAGTATCGCATCCAGGTGAGTGTTATAGACAAGGAGGAGCAGGAGGACAAAAACATCTTGATCTCCCTGATGCAGAAACCTCAGCAGGGGTGCCGCAAGGCGATACGCCTCCAACCGGTTGGCCTTACTATCTATAAGGTATGCATCCTGAAAGGTTCTGAATTATTAAACACAACAACTGAACAACAAAGAAGACCAAACAAAATTATAAAATAACAAAATATTTCAACAATTCTGTTGCATTACTACTAAGGCAGTAGTTACCTAGCAGGATGATTGAATTATTAAGGTTAAAATTTAAAAAAACTTACTGTGGAAACAAGCCTTTCTCCCTCCAAAACTATTTATTGAAATTCTTCGTATAAATGTATGAAACTCTGCACTGAAAGCAAATTCAACAGAATAACTTTAACAAAGTACACCGACACCAGGAAACAATTTCATCACACACATTCCTTCATATTTCTCACAGACCCCACAAGGACCCCTGGACGTCTCTTTCTTTCACAGTAACAGGCCTGTGCAGGCACAGCAGGTTTATACTTATACCAGAGAGCTCATTGAACTACACAGTCTGATGCCTGGAGAGTACGTGATCATCCCGTCCACCATTGAACCTTACATGACTGCAGACTTCGTTCTTACTATCTACACCAAAGCTGATGCTAAGATCAGGTAAAGGCTTGCTTTGACATTTCAGTGGAAAAGTCCCACTGAAGACCTTAATTCCAAAAGAAAGTGGCTTATTTGAATATGACTGACACTTGGCTGAAAGCACACTCTAACATGATCTTTTATGGCGGTTTTCATATAATAAAGAGTCAGTTTATCTCATTATCACCAGAAACCAAACCCATATCACACAAATTATTTACTTAAAAGAAACCATGGCATAGTTTGTTCTTTATTAACCAGCCAGGCTGTGAAATACAGGGGTGAGTGGGGGATTGGAGTAAGTTCTCTGCAGCATGTAGATGATTTCATCATCCACTCACAGATTTGGTCTGTAAGCAAAATGCACAGTCTGGGGACAAGGGGGACAACTCGCCCAACTATGTGCAGATCACACTCCTCAGCCTCACGAATACAAGCAGCACAGAAAAGAGCTTCCTCTGAAGGGTGGCTGGCCTCTCCCTTAGAGATAGGGTGTGGAGTGCAGACATTCATGAGGGGCTCAGAGTAGAGGGGCTGCTCCTGATCTAAAGCAGCCAGTTGAGGTGACTCGGGAAACTGACTAGGATGCCTCATGGGCGTCTCTTGGGTGTTCTAGGCATGTGCTACCGGGAGGAGGCCCCAAGGTAGACCCAGGACACACTGGAAAGATTATATCTCTTGGCTGGCCTGGGAATGCTTAGGCTGCTGCCCCCATGACCCGGTCCTTGAAAAGCAGAAGAAAATGGATGGATGGCAAACAACTTTCACGTTTTGGTCTCTACTAGTCTCTCTAGCAACTTCATCATGAGATGTGAGGGCAACGGGTGGATGAATGTTCAGCCTTGATGGTGTTGATTTCACATGCATATTAAGACAACCATGTTTTATTCTAAATTAGCCTTTGTAGAATGAGAGCTTGAGTTTGTAGTCTAAACCATTTTATGTGTCCAGTAAACGTTGAAATGTGTTTTGTTTAAATGCATCTTTTTCCAAAAGTGATCAGGTTTTGCAGCAGGTCATAATTAACTGAAGTCATCATTCATTCAAGGTCAGGGGCAGATTTTGCATTCTTTCTTTCTTAATCATTTAAGAAGAAGAATGGCCTGGCTTCACCTTCAGAGGAAAGTGGACTTCTGTAACCCTGCTAAGACCTGCAAGACTGCTTCGTCTTTATATCTGCCAAGCTCTCCATAATTATCCTTTGAGCTTGTTTTTGTGTGATGAACTGTTTTTTAAATTGCTTGATAATTAACTCGAGCTCGTAAGACAACTTGACAGAAATGTTAACTATCAGAAAAGCCTTTCCAGCCTCTGTACAAAAGGATTTAATCAAAGCTATTTTTAAAACATTCTCTTCTGCATCCAGGGCCTATGATGGCGGTGATGATGATGATGATGATGCCCAGCTTTCTGAGGTTTGAAAAGACTGTGTTGTATAATTTAACTTGTCAGATTTAGAGCTCCTATTTCACACTGCTGCTAATAATTTTTGCTCGTAGATCCGTGACAAAGACAAGGAGAAAGCCACTGATGAGGATCCAACCCAGGCCGTATTTAAGCTCTACGCTGATCAGGTGTCAATACTTTTCTACTTCTTCTTCCAAGCTTTAAATGTTTTCTCCCAGCTCATCCATCTGCACGCCATCTTTTCCTGATCTGCGCTGATACATTTGAGTTGTTTGTCTGCTTGTTGTTAGAATTGTGAGCTGAGTGCCCGACAGCTCCAGAAGCTCCTGAATGAAAGGTTCCCTCATGGTAAGATGATCACGTGTCCTATCAAAAAATTCTAAATCCTCATTCATTTATTGTATTTTTTTTTTTGTTGATTGTTTGTTTGTTTGTTTTGGTTTGCTTTTATCAAGAACATAAAGTTTTTCCATCCACAGGGAATGGCGACAGAGGCTTTAGTCTGGATACCTGCAGGAGTATGATTGCCTTGGTGGATGTATCCTAAAATATGCAGCTATGTTTCTTTTAATTTTTATGTTATATCACACTCAAAATTATCGAAACTGACCGTCATTCTAAACTGAAATAATTTTAATCGTGAATTTCAGCATTTTTTAAAAGGTATCCTTAACGTGCACAGCTCGATCAAAGGATGACAATGACCTTTGCCGAATTCTCGATTCTCTGGAAGAAGATTCAGGAATACAAGGTAATGCAGCAAGTATCGCCAAGATTCAGACATAATTAAATCCTCTATCCTTTAGATTTTTTGGATACATCAACCTAACGTTTCTGTCACATGCAGTTTTTTAAAAAACAAAGACATTTAAAATTCATCTTGTTTGCAGAATCTCTTCTATCGCTCTGATGTGAATAAAAATGGATCCCTGTCTAACCGCGAGCTCCAGACAGCAATTGAGGCTGCAGGTAACACAACTTATTGTTATGGTTTCATTTTAAGTCACACATTTGGAACTAGCTTCATATATAACTAAACTACTCGTCATTTTCTCCTCGTGTCTTTTCCAGGAATTAATGTGAATGACGGCACCGTGGGGTTGATGATGTTCCGGTATTCTGGCTCCTCCACCACGTCTTTGGAAGACTTCATCACTCTCATGTTGCGCCTGGCTAAGATGTCGGGTAATTGACGTGGCTAATTACTCTAATTACTTAACTTCAAGGAATACATCCATATAATTCATCCATTTTAAAATGTGATTAAGCTTGTGTTGCATTGTGGTTTTCTCTACAGACATTTTCAATGGCAAATCAACTGATGGAGCAATCAACCTGACCTGGGAAGAGGCAAGTGCATTTCCATAAGGATTGAATCATTTCTTTTCATCAAAGTACACAATTTCTTTTTGTAGGTGGTACTATTAATTGTTCTTTAGAATTGTGTGTAATATATTAGAATATGAGAATATAAGAATTGCATTTTACTGTTACAGTTGGGTTAATTGTGGCTAATGTGAAATTAAAAAGCCTTACACAGAGGAGGTTTTTGTACACTCACTGGTCACTCAGGATATTTTCTCTTTTTTGGACGATTCTCTCTAAAACATAGAGATTGTTGTGTGGGAAAATTACAGTAGTTCAGACATTTCTGAAATACTGAGACCAGCCTGTCTGACCAACAACCATGCCACATTCACAGTGACTTAAATCACCTTTCGTCCACATTCTGAGTTTGAACTTTAGCAGGTCATCAGGACCAGGTCTACATGCTTATATGCTTTGAGTTGCTGCTTTGTGATTAGCTAACTGTATATTTGCATGAACAAGGAGTTGAACGGGTGTGACTAAAGTGGCCTGTGAGCTTATATCCATTATTTATATTACTATATCTGTCCATTTCTTCTTCTTAAAAAAAAAAACCCAAAAACAATAATTGAGTAAGCACAGGACATTAGCACGACAGCAGCCTTTACCGTACAGAAATTAGCCATAACAAGTATGAATCTAAATTCTATAAACTGTCTTTTCTTTTGTTTCAGTGGTCCATCATCTCTATGTACAACTAGCTAAACTGAAGTGGGGAAAACTGAGAAGATTCCTGCAGTCAGACTTTCACTGGAGCTGATTCTTCCTGCATCAGAGGGACATTTTCTATAGTGGTGACGCGGCTGATAGCATAACATTTTCTTTTGTATGGCAAACCGGTGTGTGCCAAATAGTTAGTCTTTGTCTTTTCATGATCACTCCCTTCTGTCACTGATTTATGTAGCCCTGGCTGCAATGTAGAAGCAGACCATGAGGACTATATAATATGCTTTTTACTTGATGCTTAATTGACTAAATTGACTGATTAAATTCTCAAGTGCACTTTTACAAATTCTACATTACATGCTTACATACTTTGGTTACTGATTGTACACACTGAACAAAGGCATAGATGCTAATTAGCCCAAAATAACACAATTATAAGACTAGATTTTTATTCACCAAAACTGAAGCACAAACTTCAGGGAGCATTTGATCTTCACAGCAAGTCTTTTCTTTTTCAAATAATCCATTTTAAAAAAGACAACAAAGCCAGGATTACTTTGTGTTAGTTGGCATGATAAAACCTAAAGCTCCAGTCGGAGGTAACGGGTATCATATCAGTGGTTATCAACTTTCTCAGAGCATTTATCAGTTTTCTAGCCCAGGCTTTCTGCTTCAGGATCTGTACACACTAAAATAAAAAGCACTATTTGACTCGTGAGTGCTCCTTACTCCAAACAGAGACCTTACTGGATGACCAGGTCATACATATCTTAAATGAATATAAACATATTGTGTATATACATAAAATGTATTCCTTTGATAGAGAATCTACATAGCACTAAACATGTGCTGAAAAAAAGAGTTACTGAATATTATTTCATTCATTTTTAAGCATTGCTTTCATCTGTTTTAAATATCAGACTGGGGAAAAACAACAGTTGAATGTGTGTGTGTGTGTGTGCATCAAGTAGCCAAATGATAAACAGAATTGAGTGTGAGGTGCTGTGGCCATCCCTGTTCCTGTAATCACAAAATCCTTGATGAATAACCATTGTTACCCTCTGAATGATCTTCTCACGCTGTCATTCTTGTACACATTTCAACAAAGAGTAAATGATCAGCAGCAGTAACATAAACTGTGGAGCAGAGGTTATTTTAATAACCTGTTAGTGAATAATTTAAAAAAAAAAATTGATCACACCATCTTCCCAGATAAGATAAAACTTACGGTACTGTTTACGCTCGCTCCTATCACGATGCAAGAGGATCACTGGCAAAAACTTATATCTTAAAGGTCAAAAAGACGGGGTCCAGGTCTGCAACCACTTTGTCAGCTGCTTTCTTCAAAGTGACTGTGGTGCATTAAGATGGTAATAAAAACTGCAACAATTATCCCTATGCCATCAGTGTGTGATTGAATGAGGTTGAGTTGGCAATCACACACAATTTATTTGTGATATAACAATTAACTGTGATAAATCAGTGAAAATGCAAATCTGTTGATATTAAACAGAAACTCACAGTAACTGCCTACATTCAGAGTCCAGCCAGAATCTCACAGATTTGAAACAGAATAAACGGAAATTCCTCCACAAATAGCGACATAGTTGCTGCGAGATGGCAAATTAACTGCAATTTAACATAAACATTTGTAAACATTAATCGAAATTAAACCTGTTGAATTCTGAGTCCCCCATTGCAAAGAGTTGAGTCATCGATGCAGGCTGACTCCGATTAATTGAACTGTGTTACAGTCTGTCTGCATTTTTAAATTAGACAGAAAACCTTCATCAGTCTGTCTGAATGCAGTCACTGACTGTTTGGAGACAGGCTTCCTCCCCCAGAAAATCTGTGCAATCCCCTTGCAATCAAAAGTGGTTTTATTATCTTGAAAAAAGCTTTTATTATATTTTATTTATTTTAAAGCTTGCGTATATCTTTGTTTGCTTCAGTTGGTAAATTTCAGAATTTTTGGCCACATTAAAACTACAAAATACAATACTTTAACTCACTAAAAGGCCCATAATTGGCATTAACATCACTGGATATACAGCAGATCAGTTGCATGGTCAAAAAGTCTAACAGTCTCCAGTTGTCACAAGGATGAGCACTGCAGACTAAGGAGGCAAATCACTGGGACCTTGCAAGGCTCTGATCATCCAAAGGGTCTGTCAGGAGAGGAGAAAGGTCTTAGTTTGAGCCAGAGTGAAACTCAGGCTGGCCACACTTTCCACACTCGGTACAGTGGCGTCTCAGCTGATCCAGGATTTAGTATGAAATCTTTTACAGCACTAGAAGGTCATGTGGAGGCAAACGGAGAGGGGAATGGTGGGTGTAACTGGATGTCTTTGGACTGAGGGAGGAAGCCTGAGTACCTGGAGAGAACTCGCACAGACATGCGGAGAGCATGCAAGATCCACACAGAAAGCTCGCAAGGACATGAAGGATATGAATCCAGGACCTTCCTGCTGTGAAGCAACAGTGCTAACTACTGTGACATTGTGTTGCCCTTTGAGCCATCCAGCTCCAAATAAATTAAAACGATAGCAGCAACTATCACAAAATCAAGATTAGCTCTGAGGAACTAATTTTTGTTAGTCACTTAGAACAAAAAAAAAGTTTTAATCTGCTCAGCTGATCTATACTGATCCATGCTGACTCGTATTTGCCTTCAGCAGATAAAGTGTTGCCAGATCTGCCAACTGTTTCCTGAACACAAGCCTCGAAACACGCTTCACAAAAACCTCCCTCGATTACTCGACACAGAAGGACACATCACTACTAATCACACCATGAGTTTAAGTTGACTCCTGTTTTTTCTTCAGGCTCATCAGAGGATACCAGATCGAGGGGATCACGAGCTTAAAGTTGAATAGTTCAGTAAATGTTGCCAAAACTATGAAATGAATTGCATGTCAGAATAAATTGATTTGTGAACTGGTGTTTCTCCCAGAAAATATTTCTCATTTTGTTCAGTGAATAAAATCTGATATGTAATCTAATGTTTAAAAGTTAAAAATGTAAGATTTGAAATGTGTTTTTATTGTTTATAGATGAATTAACTGAAAAAATGCATTTGTTCTGTGAGCGCTGATGAAAGCCTGGAATAGGAAGTGCAACATCGGATGCAAAGATTGTTTCTAATCCAGCTTTCTGAGTCTAACTTTTCAAAGTATGCCGTGTATTCTAATATTTCCCCACTCTTTTATCAACAGGCCCACGTGATGCAGTCTTTAAAGTTTGCTGCTGAATGAATTTAACAGGTAACTTTTGGCTGTACAGCAAAATAAATGCCTATCATTAATTGCGATGATGAAACCTAAACTGAAAAGCTGGAATTATCAGCAGATTGTTCAGTGCTGATTGTTGGTTTTCTGAACAGAAAGAGGAAGCATTGCAGTGCTGTTGGATGAAAGCTTCTCTAGACTAACTTCCTCTTTGCAGCGACTCTGCTTCTGTATGTGGATCCTGGTGCAAAACATGCATGCATTTTATTCACAAGTTTAAGTAGATTAAAAATTGTAGGATGAGCTCACACTGCAGCCTGAAGTGGCCCAATCTGATTTTTTGTGAAATCATTTGAAAAAAATCAGATTTGTGTTGTTCAGACTGTCATGAAAAGATCGGATACAGCTCGCATAAGGGCAAAAAAATCTGAATTGGGTCACTTCAGGCTGCAGTGTTAACGTAGCCCAAGTCCTAGAGCTAAGTGTGGTCTGTTTAGTGACGTCTGCTGGACAAGTGGAGTGAGTGCACCAAGAATGCAGGAAAACCTGAAACCTTTAACAATCAGCCATCTGGTGGAAATTTGCACCTTTTTTTCTCCCTTACACTTTCCCAACTAGTAGTTTTCCCGCCTTCTTTGTGTGTGTGTCTTTTTCCACATCTAATCAGCTCCTTCCCCTCTTCGGGTGTAAGATCGTGGATCTTTAAGAAAGACATTTATTTATTGTGCAAGAATGTGATTTAACGTTTGCTTTAATTTCAATAAAGTATTAATATTAATATATGTAAACTGAGTGTTTTCAATGACGTAGGGAATTGTCCTGAAGATGACACTTGAACATGAGTTTTAGCTCCTACTTTTGACCTCAGACTCAGGCCCTGTTTACACAAGAGCGTTTCCAGTGGAAATTGTGTCATTACGCACTTTGCCTCTTGGCTGTTTTGCAACTATGACAACATGGAAATCTCTGCCAAGAATAATTAAAGCAAATTAGATTTCTGTGGTTAATTTGTTTTTGACATGTCGGTGATGGTAAAAGGTCTATCAATATCAGCCAGGTGGCAAAACTGGCCCAGTTTGGTTTCCCAGCAGGCATTTTCTTCCAAATAAGTGCTGTATTTTGTGTTGTGTTTTGCTTTGACTCAGCTATGTGATGAACCTGATTTAAAAATGGTACAACACACCACATTGTAGAGGTTCTCTGATGCTCATTTCTGAGTGTCTGACAAAAGAAGTTCTTGTTCTGTGTTTGTTTTCAGACACGTCTGGTTTAGTGACTCAACACTGACAGTTTGAAACACCTGTGAAACCTGTTTTAAGGCTTTGTTTTGTTTCATTTTCTTTTTCTTTTTTTGTTGGCGGAAAGTCCTGAGTGACAGGGTCCTGAGGTAACAGCTCTGAACCACACTAACTCAAAAAAATCTGTGCCTAATTTTTGCCAGGGGCGGGCAGGGTGCTGGGTGGGTATGAGTGGGTCACTGTGATTGTCTCTTTCCTGTATACATGTTCTACATTTTAACACCACTTCGCTTATTTGCTGACTGAGTCCAGGCCACCACAGTGACTGGTGAGCACAGGCTCGGCGCTTAACAACTCCTTGATGTCCCTCATGAAGCTTTTCTGACACCTTATTGCGCATCGCTGAAGGGATAACAAGTCGTGACCCTTTCAGCAACAAGCCATCTTTCACAGTCAGTGCAGCACATTCTGGCCAGTAATGTTTCAGCTGTGGTTCCTCTTTTGCCTGATTTGGCCATCCTTGTGTGCACATCCTCATGACACGTGCACACGTTATCACTCTGTAACTGTCCTTTAAGTGTATCCAAGTAGGAAGAACTAACAGGCAGATTTGCAATAATATTTTCCACATAGATGTCTGAGTCCTCCATTAGTTCTTTGTCAGAATGGGACATCTGTCTTTTAATAGGCGAATGGGACAATGTGTCTGCTGTCCAGAGAGATTTACCTGGGGCGCACTGTGTCTCATACGAGTAGCGCATGAATCTCATCCTGAAACGTTGACTCCTCGGCGGAAGAAGAGCCAAAGCTTGTCCTTCTTCTCAGCAACACGAGCCACTTCTGACACCATGTCGTGTTTTCAGATTACACAAATAACTGTGGACTCCCATGTGCTGACAATCAAGCTACTTTAATGACAACCCCCAACAGTAAACAACGACAAAACCCCCCACTACTTCCGCCTGTCACGTCACATTCCCTTCCGGGGTAACATTAATGTTTTAACCTTTATTACTGATGAACACCACAACTGGCAGAGGAGCTGAACAGCTTCTACTAGAGGTTTTTCACAGCCATCACCCACCCCATGCACAACACTCAAACACTGTCCTGCCTGAACGCCCTGCGACTCCCTTTCCCCTCCACTAAGGCCTCTGCCAGGGCTGACTTCAACAAGTTTGGACTAGTAGGTCACCATTCCTTTGTAGTGACAGAAGTCAAGCAGGTTTGCAGTTTAAACTTTTCTTCCACTTCTGAACAGCCGGATAGATACAAAGGTGTACAGGTATTAGTTATCTAAATTTTGCCAGCCATATAGGCTCACGACATATTATAAATGTGTCAAAAACAGGTGATTATAGGCTAATAGAGAAACAAACATGATATACAATATACAGTATACAGTATAAATCTACAGGAACAAACAGACATTGCTTGTAATGTGGTTGCTCAAGTCGCTGCCATTGGTGGCCACTCACAAACGTGAGGGGGTGGGTATGTAAGCTGCACTACCTGTCGTGTTGTTTCCGGGCTTAAGGTCTCCATCTCCGGCATTTGTGACTGCACACGGCTTTGACTGTTTTTCTCTAGTCTCGTTTGTTTTGCAGAGTGGTAGAGTTGCATACCTCGGGCATTTACACCGGGTTTGTAAAGCAGGTGTCTTGCTGTCGTCTCTTTTCTCACTCTCTGCGTTATGAAGAAAGTGTGCTGCCTGGCTGTTTTTACCCCGCCTAATGTGTGCCTAAGACTGTCTTGAAGTAGGTAGGAGTTGAGCTTTGCTGTGTGTTTTTTTTTCTTCACTGCTAATTGCAGGTTTGTTAGACGCAGCCTCCTCGGCTGACTCACCTGGAGCCGCGCAGCTCGCAGCTGATTGGAGCCGCTGCCGTCTTGACTCAATCGCTTAAGGCAGGAGGCAGTGCTGGTGGTGTCCCCCTTTTCTTCATCAGTCCTTCCTGCCCCCCACAGGGCCGCAGGTCCTGATTTTTTAAGAAAAAAATCTGTTCCTTAGGTCTCCTTTGCCGGTTATGTAACCTGTATAGTGAAGAAATGTAATTCCCTGAGTGAAACTCCCAGGGTTGTGGTGTTTAGCAGTTTGATAGGATTTTATTTTTCCTCTGACTACTCCTTCACCCTCCCTCCCACTGCTATACACACACGCACACACACACACATATATATATGTTTCAGTGAGGTGTTTCCATCAGATTTTTTTTCTCATTATAGCTCGCCTACATCTTTGGGGACAGGACGCCGGACTTATGTAAGACTGAAAATAAGAAACGAGCTGTGTGCTGCACGTATCATATTTGGCAATTCCAGGATACTTATCTTGCAACGAAATAGCAGCTGATTGCCACCGTGCTCAGGTAAATAATCTGTTTGTCTCTACAAACCTTTTGCATTTCAAATTAGAGTTTGAAACAGTTTCTTTCTTCTTGTACCAGAATCTGAAGACTTTGCTCACTATGGCTAAATCTGACACTTCTCTCATCAACTTGCGCTACCAAGATGGCAGAGAGGGAAACCCCTCCAACCCTGCCAAGTTCAAAGATCAAGACTTTGCTCAGATAAAAGATTACTGCCTCCGTAGAGAACGATTGTTTGTGGACAACGAGTTCCCACCTGACAGTCGTTCTTTGGGTGACCTGCCTGATGTGAATCGTGTGAAATGGCTTCGACCAGCAGTAAAATAATTTAAAATAATTTGCCACCAGAATCTGATGGATTCTGTGCATTTCTGTACAGCATGGAAATACAGATTATTTATGTACTTGTCAACATCAGATATATTTTCCTGTCTTCTCCAGGATTTATTAAGAGAACAAAATAACAAGGATAAACCGGCTTTCTGTGTGGATGGAGCCTCACGATTTGACTTTGATCAAGGCCAAGTGGGTAAGCAAAAATTTCTTGCTTAAGGACAACAAACACTATGTGGCACATCTTGAAAAAACTATTAGTTTTCTTCTTTTAACAGGTGACTGCTGGTTTGTGGCCACAATATCTGCACTGACATTCCAAAAAGATCTGATGGCACAAGTTGTGCCTATGGAGCAATCCTTCAAAAATTATGCAGGAATATTTCACTTCAGGGTGACAAATTAATAACTTAAAACTGTCACAAACAGTCCACACACACTGCATTGTGTTATTAATTCTTACCCGTACTCTCTGTTTCAGTTCTGGAGGTTTGGAAAGTGGGTAGATGTTGTCATTGATGATTATCTGCCAACAATCAACAAGAATTTACTGTCTCTGCAATCAAAATGTGGAAATGAGTTCTGGGCTCCTCTGCTGGAGAAAGCATATGCCAAGTGGGTAACACCCTCCCACCGTTTAGAAGGTCACATCTGTGATGCAAATGTCACAGATTTAAGAAATATTCTCTTTATTTGTGTCATCTTCAGAGTTTGTGGCTCATATGCAGACATGAATGGTGGGTATCCATCAGAGGCCTGCAAAGATTTTACTGGAGGTGTGAACCAGACCTACACACTCAGGGAGGACAAATCACCAGATTCTGTGGAGCTTTGGCACACATTAAGAAGCGCCACTGCCTGCAAATCATTGATTTGCTGTTGGACTCCACCCAAAGAGGTAAGAACTACATTCATAGAATAACAACAAAACATCCAAAAATAATAGCTTTTAAAAATATTTTGACTTTGTCCTTTTGTTATTTTCAGGGTTCTGCGGTCAATTCTGTCTCTGACAATGGGTTGGTGTATGGGCATGCCTACTCTGTCACAGGTGTCACTAAGGTAAATTCTGGAGCTGCAAAATTGGATTCAACATAGAAAAAGGGTGAAAACGAGAGCTATGAGAGTTTAATTGAAGCAAAAAAAAATGTGACAAGATCAATTAAGCAGTATCTGATATTTTTTTTCTTTTTCCCCTTATTTCATCTGAAGGTGGAGTTAAAAGGCTCCAAAGTCAGGCTGGTGCGAGTCATGAATCCATGGGGCAGACAGGAGTGGAAGGGAAAGTGGAGCGACAAG
>VUQK01010293.1:33898-44038 GCA_015106715.1 Bujurquina vittata | reverse complement strand
TATATATATAAACACACGTTTTAAATGTGGGTGCCTGGGATCACAATATTAGGCATAACTGCTCTAACTGACGTCATTCAGCGCAAAGAGAAGAAAAACTGTGTGTGCAGCAGTATGAAGTCCAAGCTTTTGGCTCACAGGGATTATTTACACAAATGCAGATGTCATTACATGAGAAAATATAGAAAAATCATAAAAGGCTGTTTTTCATGTTTTTCCTCAACTCAAATTTCTTTTAAGTAATATTTATATCAGTATTCTTATGAAATAGATCACAAACTATATTTACATTTAGCAATTAGTTCTCTCCCTATTTCAAGTTGCACCAGGGAATCCCAGGAAAATAATACAACCATGTAATCCTGCAAATTTCTTTTTTATAATTAACAGCTGTTCTACTTTCTGTTTGCGCTTTGTAAATTACTGCTAATACTAATAAAACGTCCCATTTCCTATGCTGAACACTGAAGGCATTCAGCTACAAAATAAAGCCTGGCTTTTACTGTGACAGAGAAATACAGATTATGCACTGACTCGAAACCTTCTCCACATATACGGTATTATACATATTTCTTACGTTATCCTCCCATCTGTCACTACTGGATCAATCAGATTAAGAGCTGCAGGTGAAAGGCAGCAAGCATCCAGCTTCTCACCAAGGCAACCCTCTTTTCCGGGCCCTGCCGCTGTGTAAAGGACTACTTACACTGTATGCAGTGTCTGAATATGGTTACAATTATTGACTGACTTCCTTTTTAAAGCACTGGGACTACATTTGTCTGCTCTGTTAACAGGTATACCAGCTGCTCTTCTGTTTCTGACAAAGAAGTATGACACACCGCTAAAATGGGAGGGAAGTCGTAAAGGATAACGACTTGAAGTTCAAATATCTTTTAGTGAAAGAACAGTGATCTGATGGCAGCTATTTCCTTTCAGTTTGCACGAGTTTCCCTCGCATAAGTAAAAAGAAAATGTAACTATTATAAAGCCACCTTTTTAAAGTTAATCCCCTGATGCAGCATTGATTATGCAACTTTTCTGCTTTTCCTACAGCCTGTAATCTAATTAGGACAGTAATGGTATGGATCTTTTTTTTTTTAGACGAAAACAGTCATGTGACTTTTTTTTAGACACAAATTACCTTCTCTGTTACCTTAACAGTGGGCAGAATTTGTAGGCGTTAGTGATGTGCCACTGGTAAACTTCCAAGGAAACCGTCTTTTGGGTGAATAAGCTGAACACAGTTGTTTTCAGAACAAATCCATTCATCTCTCAGTTCATGTTAGTTCTCACTCAGTTGGAAACAAATGTGCAGGGATACACACCGAGTGAGTGATTCCAGTCGTCCTTTTGCGGGGATACACTCACACAGAGGCCATTTGAGCGTATGGCTAATGTAGCTGGTGTAACATAATCAATGGTGCAAGATGATCAATGGCCTATTTCTTCGTGGTTATACTTACGCGGCCGCACGAACACAAAGCACATCTTCAAGTTCTCTGCAATTTAAGCAAACTTCCCGGATAAACATGTATATAAAATATTATGCTGGCTAGGATAAAAGGAGAGTGTGAAGACTCCCTATGCTGCTGCTGCTTCGGTTCAATGCAGGGGAAAAATGCAAGTTCAGTTATATATTCACTGACCGCACTACACAGTGAGCCCATCAAAATTCAAGACTAACAGCAAACTGTAGACCAGTTAAAAAGATTAAAAATCATTACAAATCATACCTGTTAATCAGCAGGAAACCCACCCTCTGGAGTCAGCATACACTCTGCTTAACCATCACTCTGGGCCCGGGGCCTTTTTCTCCTAGCTATGTTTTAGCGTCTTGCCTTTTCCGATGCTTTGAGGGATTTAATGCTTTGTGAACAGCAGCGGACAGTTTGCCCAGGGCACTGCCATCATATTTGTGTCTTTTTGCACAAGAAATTCAAAGTAATTCAAAGTTGTAGACCCCTACTCTATTTTTCAAGTCTCTGGCACAAACTGAGGCCATAAATATCTGATTAAAGCTTACAACCAATTACTGAATTTAGGAGCAGTAATATAACAGCATCTGCTTACATGGCACTAATAATTTTTTCTCACACATTTTCTAAACATCACCTGTGATTTTGCGACATAAATGCCACTTGCTAGCCTAAATATAAATGATTTCTTTCATGGGGGAGCACTCACTGAGGCTGTGATCTTCTGTGACCCACAGCTTCAGAACTGAAGGTTCACTCTATAAAATGACAAATCCCTACTTTTTTACTTAAACTATTTCAGCAAATAGTCCCATTTGAGAAGCTAAAACCAACTTTTGCATAATTAATATATTAAATAATTAAATGGCTATCATAATACTTATACCCAGTAATTTAATCAACTTCTTGTTTCAGCACTCTGAGGCACTTAAGAACTTGATGAATTACATACATCTTGATTACACTGCTATGAAGAGAAAAGAGCAATTAGAGCGAAGGTGCTGTTGCAAGGTGTAAAAACCTCCTTCTGAAAAAGCTTTGTGGAGTGTGCTGTGTTTGGCCTCATTTTTATTTTCCTCTTTCATTCTGTCACTCCACAGGACATTCTTCTTCTGCCTCTCCCCCACTGTTTCTGCCTCTTTGGAAACAGCTCTTGTAAACTTCAACCACATGTGGACAGTTGATGGCAAAATGAATTTCATTCATTCCCACAATGATGAGAGTCGATGGGAGACTGGGGCGCTGCTGATGTCGACTGCAGCAGTTGAAGATGCTGCGGTAAATCATTTCAAAAAGTATTAAGCCACCCAGATCCCGACCAAATGCCGCACCAGTCTCTATTCTGCATTTTTCAACCCCAACAAAACTTCTTGTAACTGTGAATTTGCAACTGTAAGTAAGATTACCCGGCGACTTTGCGAGAGGTTAGAAAGCTGCTGCTGTTACCCAATTGTTGAAATGAATAAATACCCAGCAAACTATCCAAAAAGTGCACAGCTGAGCAGACTCAGCAGAGCAGAATGTGCTGCTCTGTTCAACTTATTCCAGGCCAGAAGGGGTTTTTAAATATTGCAATGTAAAAGCAGCATTAGCACGTCTGCAGCTGTGGGCATGCCTGTTATACAAATAATAGGCTGGGTATAAAAACAACAAATACAAAATGTGCACAGCATCAATTTTACCAGTTGCTGCTTGAAAATGTATCATTTCAGACGGTTCTTCTGGTGTTCCAGTTGCACCCATCCAACCAGTACAGTAGGTGATTATCGCCTTGTTACACCTGACAGCCTCATGGGAACACTAAACAGCAGCCTCTCTTCTTCTCTCTCCTTCCATTTGCCTCACATTTTTTATATCACAATAAACATGCCGAACTGGATACTGAGCACCTGTTTAAATTTGATCTTGAAGCTGAGGCGCTCCTCTCACTCCAGGCTGGACTGGACTTATTTCCTTTAACTGATGCTTGTAATCACGTAGCAGCACAACGTCTCCTCTCCTCCAAGTCCTTGACTCTTGAAAACAGCTTTCAGTCCACTCCACAGAAATGATGGTTTTTGTGTAAACACAAAATGAGGAGCACAAAAGTCTTTTTCTGTTGCTTAAAGAGGAGTTCGGGTCTTCTCCGCAGTACACGGGAATAAATAAAGCAGTTTATTTGCTTTTGATGATCCCGGTCATGTTTTCATAATGGTTCAGCTTAACGGCGATATGAAAGAATATATGCAATCAAGAGTTAAGGGTGTGAGGGAAATTCAGTTATAACAATTTGAAAAGAAACAGAAACACAAGAACCTTGCCATCACAAAACTGCAGGCAAATCAGAAGGCCTCTGAATCAGAGTGTTGAGTAACAGGCAGCACGGAGGAATTAAAAGTAGGCTGATGAACTTTTTGTATTCACCACTTACAAAATATTGTTGTACAACTTTTATTTGCTGAAGATTAAACAGTGCTGTGCAAAAGTCTTGAGCCACCCCGTATGTCTTTATATTTTGCGTGGAAAAATTGGAAATAGGTGCACCAATTTGTTGAAACATGTGAAACATATGACAGAGCTTCTATCATGTTTTGCAGACACTCACTGTTGGATCTCTTTCCTGACCGTTTCTGTGCATACTGATATTTGAACAAAAATGTTTAAATTTGGATTCGTGATCCACAAGACCTGTTGCCACTGATTTTGAGTCCAGTTCTTGTGTAATTTGGCATACCTCAGCCTTTCCAGTTTTCCTTCCTAAAGAATGGCTTTTTGACAGCCACTGTTCCACTGAGACCATTTCTGACGAGGCTTCAGTGAACAGTAGACGCATAACTGAAGGTTCAGATGCATCGCTCAGGTCCTGTGTCGGGCCTTTGCTGGCTTTTTCCTGTTTCTCAAGGACACGACTTTCAGCTACTGTTCCTTCTGCTGCAAATAGATTTTTAGGCCTGCCACATGTCCAGTTTCCTCACATTATTTTAAGAACACACTGCACAACAAAATGTTTTATCTTTGTCACTTTTCATAGATTCAGCTAAAGAAACTGGAACAAATCGTAGGTTTTTGTGACAGGCTGGTAATAACAAAGCGCCTGAGGATGCAATTTATTATTGATTCTTTGCTAAGTTGTTTGGTATGTGTAGACACAACACTGGTTAATGCCCGACTTAAGCGCCTGTTTTATGCTTGCATGATTTATAGGTCAGTGGTGTGTCTTTGCAAACAGACAAAATATTTCTGTCAAAATGATCAGGCGCAAGGACTGGACTGAAAATGGTGAAAAAGCAGCTGATGTCCAAAGAAAAACTTTGACTTTCAGAAAGCCTGAAGATCTTTTGCTCAAGACCACTTAAAAAAAAAAAAGTCTGGCTCTTTGAAGGCAAAGCATAAATAATGTTTAAACATTTGCACAGCACTGCAGGTTTTTAGCAAGAAGCTCTTTATTTACATTAGAAATATAAATGAGGTGCTATCGTAGTTCTATTATAATGTAATGTGCTTATTATTCTAATGTAAATTATTCTAATACTTACAAAGCCTTCAGATGCTGCTCCAGTGTGCATTCTTGTTTAGCATCTTACATCTTGGCCAGATTAAATAATAAATCAAACTGCAATACTCTGCGAAAGGTTTAGGCATGTTGATGTTTGGATTTGTTTGCATTATACACCAACACTGTGGGGTGAGATCTGACTGATCCAAATTCATTCTCCAGCAGGACAAGAAACCCAAAAATACCATCATAAAGAACCATGAACAGAAAAAAAGATGAGCGAGGAGTCTCACACATGATGATGAAGTCAGTCTGAAGAGACAGAAGCAACAGAGGGCTCCACAGAAGAGCGGCAGGAAGCTCTCAAAAATGCAAAAAAGATCCTAGAAGAGTTGATTTCAGTTACTCTGCTTTACTGCTTTCTGTATGGAATTAATTCAAGTGGCAAATTAAAATTATTGATTGTGTTCATTTTAAAAGCGTTTTCACTTGACAAATGTCCCTTCAGGGACAATAAAGTTTATTTTTTTAATCTAAAACATTTGCACAGGGCTGTATCTTCAGTACATTTTGGGAGACTAAAGTGATGCACACTTACACTGAAATAGCAACAACATATTACTTATACTGCAAGCTAACTTTTTATAGAAAATGGCAGCCAACTAAACAAACCCCTGCCTGTCAAAGACACAACGCATTAACAAGCAGCAAACATGTCTGACATTACAGAAAGAACCACGACATTCGCTCGAGGCCACGTTAGAGCTGAAAGCACCAACCTGTCTGAATGTGTTTTTCTCCACAAGTCTTTGAAAGTTGTCTGGGTCTCTTTTCCCCCCCACATGGTGTATATAACACATTTTTCTGTGCAGTCTAAGATCTTTTTTGAGTCACTGAATGCAAAGGTTATGACTTTGACAAATCCAGCAGAAGGTACTGTAAAAAATGACACCGCTTTAGATTGTGATTCAGAGCCAGACACTTGTAGCTCAAAGGCTCACAACTTGATCCGTGACAGGGTGAGAAAGATTCTGAATAAATAAACCTTCTTTTGCTGCAAGCCTAACCAGTTTCTAAAAAATTCACATTCATATTGGAGCTCAAATTTGAAGAAAGCAGGAGACCAAATCAAGTGCAAAGTTAAGTAGTAAAGTATTGGCTACTTGAACACTCCCTAAAGAATACAGATATGTGTGTTATTATCATCCATCCATCCATCCATCCATCCATCCATCCATCCATCCATCCTCTTTCACTTACCCACTTTAGGGTCGTGGGGGAGCTCATCTAAGGCGAGAGGCAGGGTACACCTGGACAGGTTGCCAGCCTGTCGCGGGAATAACACATAGAGACAGACAATAATTCTCTCCTACAGTCAATTTAGAATCACCAGTTAATCTAACCCCATGTATGTCTTTGGACGACGAGGAGAACATGCACACTCCATACAGAAAGCAAACTCGAACCCAGGAGCTTCTTACCGTGAGGTGACATAATGTAATTATCACATGAAGTGCTTTGCCAGTTCATGCAATCATGTTTTATACTTCCACCAGGGATTAATATCTTCAAAAAGCCTTGAAAGGATTTTTATTAAATCTAAAGAACAGACGGGTCTTGATTAAACAAGCAGGTGGTATTCCACATTTATTATGTTCATAATAAAATTTAAAAAATACATATTTTTTAATAAACCATTTTATGGATAGATCTTTTTCCTCCTGTGACCTTGAATTAGATAAGCACAAGGAAAGGGATGCATGGATCGATTTGATGAGAAAAAGATGAGATTTGAATCCAAATCCTGAGGCTAATACTGAATTATAAGTAAACAATTAAGTGAAACATTTAAAGCAGAAATCAATTGCTTCCTTGCACCTCTTGCATATATGTAGCTGCTAGTTGCTTTAGGCTTATAAATAGTCAGGATTAGGTACTGTCCAGCTATTAAAAATAAGGCCAACTTAATGTTGCTTTTAAACTCTCTTAAGTTCCAGATTGTTTAATGACGGCACAACTTTTTAACTTTTGCTTTCCCTTGCTCTTCTTTGATTTCTCTGCCTCCTCTGCCAAAGAAGTTCTTTTTCCTTTGCCAGGTTTCCACAGTTACACCAGTTGCTCCTTCAGGTAGCTGAAATATATCATTTCAGCTACCTGGACCAATAGTTGCTCGATGGCAGCCAGAACTGCATAGTGAAGGTAAGATTTACAGGGACCTAATTTAAATAGCAGTTAGTCTAGAGCCATCAAAATCTGCAACCATCACTTATTTAAAATGTTGATACATAAAATTTGTCTGTTGCTCCCTAAGTTAGTTATTAGTGTGCTGAGTTGACTGATACTTGTGCAAGTACAGCAGGGTCCAAAAATCTGAGGCCATGGCTGAGGATGTTTGTAATTTGTTTGCTCATTATCATGCAAATTGGTGCTTTACAAAAAAATGTCAGCCTAACAAATACCGTACTTTTAGTATTTGCAGTCTTGAGCTTTAATGACAGCATGCACTGGAGCTGGCACGGACTCCATTAGTTCATTCATCAGCCTCTCTTTTCAGTTAGTTCGTTGCTGCTGGCTGTCTGCTAGCCTTCACCGCTGCTAATTGGAGTCACTGAACTGGACCTCTCGACTTTGTTTGTGATGCTGGTGCTTTTTTGGAGGATTTTAATGTAATTATCTGATGAATATTATTTCCTGTTATATGGTACAGACCATCCAAGAAGTTCGTCCCTCAGTTTTGCTGAGTGAAAGTCTAATATGTGTGTGTTACTTAGGAAATATTTGGTTTCCTCAGCCTTCAAACGCCTCCATAAATATTTTGTGGGGCCGAGGTCAGGTATTAGAAGCTCTGCTTTATCTTCTTTGGTCATCAGGCTCTCTGCAAAGATGCAAAAACTTAAAGTTTTGCTTATCCTACTCCAGTGTAAGCAAAACATCTCCAGACGTGAATAGCCCCCAACCTATTCCACCATGGATGACATATTATGTCACCGTCTCACCTGTTCATTTCTTTACATCCACCCTTCTGTTACTGCCACAGATGTCAAACTTGAACTTATCTGAAGATTTCTTTCAGTAATCCACTGTGAAATACTGCAATGTCTCAGCAAGTCCCAAGTGCCAGACCTTCTTTCACCTCCTAGGAAGTGGTTTACAGACCACTACTTATCCTCTGAGACCAACACTAGACAGCCTTCTTTTGACAGGACTTTTTCTGATTGGAGTTGTGTGTCCTTTATTTAGCAAATCCTTTTTTTTCTGTAGTGAAGTGAGCAAACCTTGATGTATTGATCTTCTGATGGTGTGCTCACTTCTGGTCTGCCTGATCATTTTTCAGATAAAACCGAGTTTCTACAAAGCATGCACTGCTTTCTTAGAAGCATTCACTCCAGCCGCACTTTGATCCTGAGTAAAACCACTCTTCAGTGCTTTAACAATCGGACTTTTGACACTTTCTCAACAACTATTAAAATCCTCTTGATAAACAACATTCTCCAGCAATCTGAAGCACAGCCATAGTCAAGAAGTAAGCAATCAGTGCGGATTGATTTACTTGAGCAAGCCTCAGATGAGAAGTAATGGGTAGAGTTATTTTTAAAAGTAGCTTGTTATTCCACAGCATTAATTATTGAAAAAAGTAACGTATCAGAGTATTTTTGCTTTGCAAAAAACAAACACGCCTTTGCAAGGTCTTGCATATAGTACAACTACCAGTGTTTCAACTTTACCTCATTTCTTATGAGTTAATAGTGGTGACCAGATCCCAACAAACTATAGTACATGTGGGGCAAACGTTATGTTTGTGTGGGCCAAAGTGGGGCACAATGCTGTGAAGTACTCTGAGAGAACTTAAAAATTAAAATACAATAAATTGCGTGTGTCTTTTTATATTCCCATATTCTGTTTTATTTCACTGTTATTTCATCTGCTCTTCTGTCTGGTAGCAGTTTTGGGGTTTCAGTTTGGATGTATCCGTAGTTTGGCATATCTTTTTTGAACCATGTCTGACAATTTTAGCAATTTTTATCCAGTCACGACATACATATACACGTTTCCCCCCATGTTAAACTGAAAAATAATTCTGTTTTTCAAAATATTCCGACCCTCCATCCATCCATCCATCTTCTTCCAGTTATCCTTTTTAGGGTCAAGGGGGGCTATTCATCAAAATCTGCAAAACTTGGGGGACATATGGGACATTGTCTCAAGATGTAGAAAAGAGGGACAAGAATTAAAAATGCTTTGCAGTCCCACATAAATAGGAACACATGGTCACCTGTTCTCCACCACACAAGTGGCAAGTTCATTAATTTCCCTTGGAGTGACAGCTTTAATTGGAACTTAACTGCGCTTTACAACTCTCTCTCTCTCGCTTGCTCTCTCACTCACACACACACACACACACACACACACACACACGCACACACACACACACACACACACACACACACGCAGTCGGGATTTTACTCTGATGTTTTCCCCCCAAAATGAAAGTGATGTAGATCCTTCCATATTACAAAGGCTGCATTCGTTGCCATTTTGTAAGCTGACTAATTACTAATTGACTAATTACTTGAGCTGCAAAACTGCTCTCATCACACTAAAAGCATACAGCTGCTGATGAGTAGATCAAATCTACCTGAATGTCATTTGAATACTACTTCAATAGAAGCAGTATTCTGATGCAACTCACAGAAGTCTCAGTGCCACACATTTGCTTTAGTTGTGCAGGATCTAATGTATTCCTTCCTTTTACATGCCCTAACTTCTTGTGTTCCTAAATCTTCAGAGTTTTTGAACTTGATGTAGTCTCTAATTGGTGCCTGTTGGTGGGAGTGTGTGCTATAAAATTCCTTTATGGATGACAGGGGTCAGCCCAAAAACTTTTACCCAGCTCGGCTCATCTCCACAACTTTTGCATGGCTTGTAACCTAGACGATAACCTGGAATGATTTTAGAAACACAACTGGTAAATCTCAAGCAAGAATGCACTCTGCTAAAACCTGACTGCAAGGAGTCATGTGATCAATAAAAACATGGCAAAAGGACAAAGGCTAAAAGCAGTAACCAAAAAAAAAAAAAAAAAAAACTTTTAAAGGCCAATTTTTAATTTTGTTTTTTTAATTTTGGGGGGAAAAATTTGGGGAGGTAAAATTTTGCTTTTTTTTCCTGTTTTTTGTTTCCTTTCCATTT
>VUQK01010293.1:12405-30582 GCA_015106715.1 Bujurquina vittata | reverse complement strand
GGGGAGAGAGGGGAGGTGGGGATGGGGGGGGGCGAAGAGGTACAAGACGGTGAATAAAGAGGCTGAGGAGGGATGATGGCAGGCAAGGAAAAGGCAAAGTCTGCTCCCATCAGACTCTGACTGTACATAACAGTGACTGGAGAGCCCTCAGGATTGTGTGTGTGTGTGTGTGTGTGTGTGTGTGTGTGTGCGCTGGGCATGCTCTGTTGGCCACTGATAACCCCACAGCACAACTGTCACAGTCACGCTTTCACTCACAGTGTGGGTGCAGCCTGTGTGCGTGCGTGTGTGTCTGCATGTATTTTTCAGTGTATGTCCATCTGCCTTTCCCTGTTGCTCTCTGCCTGCCTCAGCGTCAGTCTGTTTCTATATTCCTTGATACCTCTCCAGTATCAGAGGCCATGATTTAAAACGGCTCAGTGGCCGCGTGGGGAGTCCACAGATCGGGAAGAAACTCAGAGTCGTGCACACATCTAACAGGAGCCTCGTGGCGATTACTAGTGCACAATAACTGAACAGCCAGCTGGAGTGCCAGGATGTGTCTTGGTGGGCTGTCACTGGACCAAAACAGAAAAGAGAAGTCTGAAGTGACTTTACTACATGCTCAAGGCAACTGAAAATGGGGCTCAAAATTGTGCTGCGATTTCAGCAGCTAGAAGATAACCCCACGTGGAAACACCATGCATATGATCTTTAAATGTATATATGTTTAGACAGGGACAATCTCCGTTGTGTGTCCGATGGGTTTTATAACTCGAGGCAAATGGAAACAGTGTAAATGACATCATTAAAGAAAAACATCCAGTTGTCAGAGGTGCTCATTAAAACCATTTTCTGTCCTAAGCCTGGGGGCAGATTTGATAATGCTTGCAATTTTTATAGTCAAGAATATTAATGGCAATAAATATTAAGAGTAAGCTTCAGACAGTTGTTCTTCACAATTTGTAGTCTGCCTTGTATGTTGATTTGTAACCGATGTTTAATAATTACGGCTCTAATGAAATGCCTAACAGTGAAACACATTCTTTTTAAGCAGCAGAGGACATTAAATTACACACAACTAAAGTAATGTCAAGGATGAATGCTTGACACTCATTTCTTTTGGTGCTTTGATTTATTTTTATTTAACCTCATTATCAAACTCTCGCTATTCATGATGGCTTTTTGAAGACAGAGCTGTAAAACAGCCACATAAAACGTCACCCTATCGCTATTCCTCTAGCTCCGTAAGGCTAGTTTAAGCTAAACGCTAATAACAGTTAGAAAGCAAACATGCTTATTTTTGTAGATATGATCAGAAATTATTTTTTTATATCAGCATGCTGTTGTTTGCCTGTCAGCACTAGAAACGGTTGTGTTGAAGTTAATGAGAATAGCATCAGTTTTGCAGGTTGGTGATGCTAAATTTTGTAAACTGCAGAATCTTTCTCTTGGGATCAAAATTGTCTAGTAGGCAATGGAGCTGTCTGGCAAGCACATGCAGGAGGCACTGCACATGAAACGTGCTCGCTTTATGTGATTCACCCGACAACTATTCTGCTCTGCTGTTTTCTCACATAGGTGGAAGCTTGCAAAGTTAAAGACTGTTTAATCTCCACATATCCAGTCAGATAATGCCAGGATGAAATCAGGTTTGTGGTGCATGTGTGAAAATGGCTAATGTGATCCTGGATGTCAAAAAATACCCTAATTAAGGTCTTCATATATGGCTTCACACTACCCTGCTAGCAAACATATTTCAAAAGAGATTCAGCTACTAGGCCTTTAACTGATTCAGATCACAGAGAGCCGTCTAAGTGGACTGGTTGATCAACAGTGACATTTCATGGGGAGACTACAACAATAAATGTTGCAAAACCTTCTCAGTGTCAGCTGCAAGTTTCCTGCGCTGAGCACAGAAATACAGCTGTGAAACTGTCAGTCAATTCTGGGTGTATTGAATCAACTTGTAGAATCGATTCTCTTCATTTAGGCGACCTATTGATTAACTGTGGTCTGGTCTTGTTGTTATATGTAATAGAAACACTTTATTATAATAGCAACCTACAGAGTAAACTTTTGACCACTGGCTGAAATATCAATAAATGGTTTGCCATGAAATTTGAACATGTCGCTTATGTTCGCCTTCACTGAAGATGTCAGGTTACCTGTTAACCTCTTTGCTTTTTCCATCTTGCTTTTCATCATCATTAGTCGGTGAGGTTTGAAAGCTAGATGTTGCAGTGCAAAGAAATTTGATAGTTTTGGAAAGTATTTCCTGAGAATGAGCATTAAAGACATCACATGGTTATTCAAGAATTGCGCAGTTATTGCACCGATTACCAAAAATTTATTTTTATTCAGTTAGCCTCAGCCGTATCAGTGCTTGGTGTTGTCTAGCCAATGTTAACTTGCTAATTCAGTGCCAAACTAAGGAGGTGAATATGGAGAATGTTCCACTTGTTTAGCATCTGCACATTATTTGCTCAGCAAGTAGCTGTTCAAAGCAAGTCAGTTTGCATAGCTCTCCACCTACACATGAAGGATTACCCAAAGCAAAGGTTAGCCAGACAGACTTGAGTGCAGTCTTCTAACAAGCCAGCAGCGCATTGCTGATGTGTGTGAACTGGCTGCAGAATACAGTTCAAATTTTTAACTCTCAGATTCAATCCAGTCCAAATAAATACACTGTTCAAAAAAAATTAAAGGAACACTTTGAAAACACATCAGATCTCAGTGGGAATAAAATAATTCTGGATGTCTGTACTGAAACGAGCTGGGTAATATGTTGGGAACAAAAGGTGTCAGATTATTTAATGGCTATGAAAACTGTCAGCATGCAGATGGATTGAATTCAACAACACCTTGAAATAAAGTGGGAAAATGATGTGGCACACTAGTTAATTTTGCAGAAATTTCATTGCAGCAAATAAAATTGGTACTCATTAATTTGTGTGGGCCCCACATGTTTCTATGCATGCCTGACAATGTCGGGGCATGATCGTAACAAATGGTGTCCTGAGATATCGCCTCCCAGATCTGAACCAGGGCATCTCTGAGGTCCAACCTGGCAGTATAGAATGGACTGAAATAAAATATCCCCGAGGTATTCAGGTGAGCATGGAGGCCACTCAGGGATATATGCCTTTATCCTCCAAGAACTGCCTGCATACTCTCGCTACATGCGGCCAAGTGGGATTTCATCTCAATACCTAATGGCAGTTATGGTGCAGTTGCCTAGCCTGTAGCGGTCCTCCATGGATATGCCTCCCCAGACCATGATGTCACAGGCAGCACAACATTCTCCAAGACTTCTCCCTTTCACATCTCTCACATGTGCTCAGGGTGAACCTGCTCTCATCTGTGAAAAGCACAAGGTGCCAGTGGTGGACCTACCAATTCTGGTGTTTTATGACAATTGTGCCTCACGGTACTGGGCAGTGAACACAGGGCCCAGTAGAGGGTGTCAGGACCTCAAGCCATCCTCATGAAATCTGTTTCTGATTGTTTGGTCAGAGACATTCACAGTGGCCTGCTGGGGGCCATTTTTTTAGGGCTCTGGCAGTTCATCCTGTTCCTCCTTGCACAAAGGAGCAGATACCAGTCATATCAGTGGCCTCCACCTGTAAAGCCATTCCTGTTTTGGGGGTTGTCTCATTGTTGCTCCTCTAGTGCACCTGTTACTTTCATTAACACCAAGGTAGCTGAAACTGATTAACAACCCCTCTGCTACTTAACTGTCCAGATCAATATCCCAGAAGTTTTATTGACTTGATGCTGTACTCTGAAAAAAGTATTTCTCTCTTTTTTTTTGAGCAGTGTATTTTCACTTCTACTTCCTCCCTGGCTTTGGGTAAAGCTAAGGACCAGTAACAGCACAAACGGGAACAGGAGTAGCCAGCATTCCCAGCTGGTTCCAAATGTTTTGGATGCTGCCCACATGCATCTGCAAAGCTCTGAGTAGCACCAATGCAGAAAAAAAAGTACAATGCTGAGGCTATAGTCTTGTTTTTATCATGTCATATTTTGTAGGAGTCAATGATCTGAGCTGTAACCTGGATATTCATAGTAGTTTTTATAACAGCACTTTATAGGACAGCATCACTGAGGGAGTTTGCCACAGAGTATGTTTGTGGTCACCCTTCAGAATAAATCAGTTCATGTCTGCACTGCAGAAAAAAACATATCTCCCAGTGTTTCTCCCTGTGTGTATCTTTTCAATATAAGACATGCATGTGATGTGACTGGATATATATATATATATATATATAGCTAAACATGCCTCGCCTTTTTAAGAGCCATGGTTTCAGTCGGAACGAATAAAGACAAAGTTAGAAATCAAAACAAATTGTCATCCAGTGGCTTCAGTCTAACTGCTAACAGAAGGAAACGCAGCCAGTGAAACTAATGATAAGGATCATTTTGAATTACACATACTGTAGGAAGAAAACGTGTCTCAGCTGCAGATTAGATTTCGTCTTCCCTTGCTTGACATATTCTTTGTATTATTATCTGTATTTAAAGACTCTCTTCCAGGAGTGATTCTCGCAAAAAAGCAAAGTGCTTGGCTTTAAAGATGACAAATACAGATCGAGCTTGATGTTGTCAGAGCTACCTAGGAATGCCATCTGTGAGTAATATTTTAAATAGAAGATAAATGTTGATGAAGCATGCGTCATTCACACTTCAGCTTCTGTACCGCAGAAGTTATTGTTTTAGTTGTATTGTGAAATAGTCTTTTCTTTATTTTAAACACTCACTCATCAACCAGATTTGCCAATATAAAGACAGCATAATGAAGCATTTTTGTCAGCTTGAGAATAACAAATTTTAATGTGCTGTCAGGTTTACAATAAAAATGTAATTACAGTTTTGTCAGCAGACAATGGGAATGGGTTTGAAGAATCAGACTGCTCAGTAAGATTCACATTTTGTTTAAATTTTGTTTTCCATTACCTTTCGGAATAGTTGGTGATTAATTGTTTTCTTCACTCTTGCATGTCCAAATTAATTTCAGGGTGCTCCGGAACGCAGATGCACCACAATTCAGGAATATTAGGTTCAGATATTTAGATTTAAGACATATTCATTGAAACTAAATGGTTGTTTTCTTTCAAATTAAATGGTATTCTAAATGATCTGCACTTGTTTCGCTTTCCTACCTTAGCAGTAGTCAGAGTGCTTTAAAATGGTAGTTGAGCCTCTGTGCAAGCTGCGCACCTGCTAGTGTCTTGCCCAAGGATACTTCAGCATGTAAAAGGCAGGAGATCAAATTGCCAACTCTGCAATTAGCAGGCAACCTGCTCTACCACCTGAGCTGCAACTACCAGATAAAGGCAGATAGATGCTGAGTATAGTCCAGGAAAAATGTTCATCAATATTATCTCATTCTGTACATTTTTGTCGACAGTCCTCATTGTGCTTTCTGCCCTGGTGGGATTAGTGCTGTCTCTCTTTTTGTCTATTATAAATCATCTTCATTTTACAGAGTTACTCTCCCATGTTCACAGGCCAGTTGACAAAGCATCCTAATGTTTGAAACAGTTCAGTGATTACCAAACAGCCTGACAGCCCGGTGGCGGCAGCACAGCCAGACGAGCCCATCTTCCTCCTCTGCTTCTGGTCAGAGCTCTGCAGAGCTGATTGCTGGGGAACTGCAAGACATTTTTCAGCCTCGATGGTTGCCAACTTAGAAACAGCTCCCTGCAGTCTAAAACTGATGCAAGGTCAATTTAGTGGATCTAAAGGGCTCAATAGGGGCAGCCCTTGTGTCTCCATGATTTTGTAGGTTAGAATCTGTCTATCGATATTTCAGGATGTTATTGTGTGTCTACCTTCACCTCTACTGCCTCTTCTCACATCTATACTATGTCTGCCCCCGCCCAAAAAAAAATAAATAAATAAAATGAAAGTACAATTTCTCAAAACCTCTATCCTTCTTTTGGATTTCTGCTATTATGGTTTGTTTTCAATGTTTCAGCTCCCAAAATCTGCTTTTGTCCATTTCTTTAAGTGCTGTGATTGAAGGAAGGTGCATTTTGGAGAGCGTAGGAAGCAGGAAGCCAGGAGTCATAACAGAGGGTGAAATGTTTTTAGAAGTCCCATTTTTATCTCAGCTGCACAGTTTGTAATTCTTCTTTTACTTCTGCTTCACTGCTTCATGTGAGAGCAGGAAGATATGTTATCTCAGTATTATACAGGGAACAGGACCTGAGACCAGATATCATGTGTGATTTTTGTTATATTGATGTTTGTGTTTATGTATGTGTGACTGTTTAGTTCACCCTCCTTGGGTATTATATTACAAGCACCAGCGATTCAAGTTAAATTCACTAGTGGGAATAAACCTGTTCTTTACTAGAGACAATACTGTGCATGTTGATCTGTGGCAGTTTTATAGCTTTACAGAGCCCACAAAAGAATGTTTATTAGCCTCTGACCAAACCTCAAAATCATGAAGTGCATTTCGTCCTGTTTGTGAAACCATGAAGCAGCTTTTTGCCTTTGCAGAGTTTCTAAAGTGGTCATGGGAGTTTGACTATATGGGATTTTATGGACTTGAAGGAGACTAACCTTGTGCAACCTTATGGGAGTATGGGATATGGGGTGCTTTGGTTTAGGCTGCAAGCCATCTGGCCCTTTTATGACCAAAGTGAGAGGTGTGTGTGTATTCTTGGCACAAAGTCAAAAAGTGGTATTTCTTGACACCAATCGGATCTAGAGGTGCAGCCAGGGCAAGGATGGCCTGTTTTGGGGACCTCAGAATCCTGCCTCGCCTCTTACAGATGACGTGGTTCTGCTGCCTTCATCAGAACATGACCTTTAATATGCACCGTGGCACTTTTCAGCCGAGTGTGAAGCAGCCAGGATAGGGTCAGCACCCCAAAGTCTGAAACTATAGCTCCAGAAAATAGTGTAATGCTCCCTCTGGTTAAGGGGTTAGTTGCAGCCCCGAGCAAAGGAGCTAAAATGTAGTGTGAGATGGAGAGGTGCATTATTGCAGGCGCTGTACCTGAAGGTTCTAGTGAAGAGCTGGATGGCAGATCTTATGATTTGCCAGTTTATGTTTGTTCCAGTCCTCCCCAATGGTCGTGAGCTCTGAGCAGTGAATGAAAGAGTGATATAAAGGCTACAAGTCACTAAAATGAGTTTACTTTAATACTGTGGGTGGGCTCAGCTTTGGGGGCAGAATACTTGACATCTAGAGCTGCTGGTCCTTTGAATCTAAAGAAATGACCTGCTTAGGTAGTTCTAATTAAGATGCTTCTTAGGCAACTTACCTTTGAGGTTTTCCCTCCACCTGTGAGGAGACTCTGTAGGGTACCACCAGAGCTTGCTGGTGGGATTACAAATTTAATCCGGTCTGTACACACCTTGGAGGAACTGGAAAACTTTTCTTGGGAGAGAGGGGTCTAAAATACCCTGCTCAGGCTGCTGGCACCATGACCAAACACAGCTCGAGATGGATAAGGTGAACAAAAAAGAACGGATGTATGGATGGTGAGCATGTTTTTACCAGCAGCAAGTTTTGATTTATGGGGCTGCAGTCAAATCAGTTAAAAGATGTTCTATGGACCCCACGAGGTCAAGAACACGAGGTAGAAATGATCTTCAAGAAAATTGAGCTGCAACTATACGAGTCTCTTTAAATATGCAGAAATCAATATTATTGATGTGGATCTGTGTTCTTAAGATGTTGTTTCATGTGGGCAACATAAATGTGGTAATCCCTGTGAAAAATCTCAATTAATTAAGAAGACTGGATCGGTCTTTTTCTTTTTTCCTTTTCATTTTTTTTTAATGACCACAGGCTACTGGCCACACAAGTAAACCTAAATGCTTATCACACTAGTTGCTCACTCTTCTGTCCACCAATATTCTCGTTTTTGCTAAAGAGATTCAGTTTAACCTTTGCCTTTATACAGTCTTTCAGCATCTGTGACTTAAGTAAAATTAATTAATGATAATCCTAAAGACTGGCAATGCAGCAAAGCTTAAAATAAGGGCATAACTTATGCAAACTGAGTTATGCTACAATGTAAACTCTACTTTGATCATTTTAATAAAGAAAATGTTTAATTAAAGAGTGCTTTTCTAAATGTTTCTGCTACAGAATGTATCACACAAAGCAGCAACTTCCAAACAAGCAGATTTTCCTTCAGTGGTGTAAGGTCAAGAATTTGTCTGTGGGTTTGGCATATTGCTCAGCATTAATTTGCATGAATATCTCCTCCCCCTTTAAAACCATGTTGAAAGGGTTTTGTTTGTTTGGTTTTTTTTGTGTATGGTGGGGAAGTGTGTGCGCATTATGTGCTTCCTTTTGGTAAAGACAGTACAATGTATCTGTCGCTAAAGATGAATTAAGTACCTTTGTTTTGGATTTTTGAGAATTCAACCAGCTCTAATCATGTCTGCTGTTTAGACACTGCCGGGTCATTTCATTAGTTAAGAGCTTCCTAAGCAAAAGAGACTTTTCAACTTCAACCATAGTCCAACAGCAGATTTCAGCCGCTGATCACTGCCGCGCAGCAAAGACAGGCTAATTCATAATTTCAGAGAGGCCAAAGCCATCTTAATTATATTACCCACAGAAACGGGGTGTGCAGTTTCTTGTTAGCTTTGCCATATGAAGCGATAATGAGTGTGACACTAACAGCACTAGAATTACATCCAGGTACCTTCTATTTGTCTCATTACTGGAGACTGCTGCATTGCCATGCAGCCTGTCATACAGAACAGTGATCACAGTGGGTAAAGGTTTCCAGTGGGGAAAGCTTTGCTACATTTGTGTTACTATAAAGGAATGCTGGGTCTTTTTTTTTCTGCTTACCTGATCAATGTCAACAATATCTGGTGTCGTCTTTGGGATTACATTTTTGAAGAGGCATGTCAGCTACTGTATGGTCCAATTCCTTAATGTAGAACTATACATTTTTCTCAGCTATAAAACTGCAATAACTGATTTCGCCCACTTGGGATCAGTTAAAAAAAGAAAGAAAGAAAAGAAGTTGTGGCCACAACAATGGCCTATCATCACCTTTTAAGTTGTTACACTGTATGAGTCTCATTAAGTTCTGTTTTTACCGTCTCCAAGTCCTGAGGGAAATATTTGGCTCTCAAGCTGCTAAATGCTCCAAATAGCAGACTATACCTGTCTCCAGTTCAGTTTTTACACATTGTCATTTGATTTTGTTACGCCTTTACAAAAGTATTGCTGCTTTAAAAAGAGATAAATACAATATGTAAAAGCACATTTAGCCTCATTGTTACAAGCACTAAATTGACAATAGCAGCACTGTCAGTAGCATTCAATTATGCATATGATACAGTGAAGATCTGAAAATTCCCTCTTTTTGTTAATTTCCTCTTGTCACTAGCTGTTATGAGATGCGATCTTAAGTACTTTGTCTTTTTTCTGCTTTTTGTTTCTGTCTAATTTTAGTGTATTCCTTACTCTGTGATGCCATCTCCTCTGTTATAGCTGTGCTGCACAAACACTGGAAAATGCCAGCGTATTAAATGGACTGCAAGGTGGTGTTTAGCTGGACAAGGACTTCCACCCACCTTATGTTGTTTCAAGTCAGAATAGTATTAGGGAAGTGTTGCAGCAGGTCAGGCTGATGATGTCCACTCTGCAGGCTAGCCACTGAAAACCCGGGCTTGGTGCCATCAGATGAATGTCAACCAACAGTGGAGCAGGCATTCAAGGATAAGGATCTCATTCTCGGTCACCTTTAGTGGTCAAATTCATACAAGAAAAGAAAAGTTCCCCTTATCCTCTGGAGACTGCAGAGGCAATGCCGTTATCTGGGATTCCAGATTCGGCCCGAGGGGCTGCGAGTCGACGCCTGGGATGTTGTCTTCTCGTGCAATTCAGCTCATGGTTTGTTTGCGTTGATTATCTGATGACACCTTATAATCCTTCACACAAGTCTAGTGTCTTGTACAATGCTTAACTTAAAAGCTTTACAGTGGATTACACTAAGAAATAAGGTCGGTAACCTTGCAGCTCTTAATCTCTACAGTGTGAGCATTATGGGGGCATTTTTCACGTTTGGAGTACAGGCATTTTCAAAACACTACAAATCCATTTATAAAAGCTCTTTGTGACCTGAAATGTATTAGTTAGCAACTCCAAAATCCAGGCGCTCCATCCCCTAAAAGACTTTTTTAAAAAATATTTTATCTTAAGTGTGACTTTTAATTTTGATGCTAATAAATTTTGCTCTCATGCCAGCAATTATTTTTGTGCGAGTGAGTGCCGATTGTTTCCATTTGCACATTTTAGCATGCACATCTCCACAGGAGGTCATGAAGAGCCAACCAATGGCATTAACAGCACTCAAGTGCTTTTCCTTTGAAGTAAGAGTATTTAAAACTGTCATATATTTTAGAAAAATGAAGCCATTTAGACTCAGAAAATAGCATATAATTCTTCCGTGTGTGGCCATTTCGAACAAAGAGTCACGCTTTTACTTCTGTTTCATGCAACAATCTATATTAAGTGCAAAGAAAGGCGGGGGGGAACCCTGAACGCTGGTGGTTACAGCTGATTCCCAAGGCTGCCAGTGTTGTAGGTTGACTGCTCCTGAGTTCCTCTGGAGGTATTTGTGTTTAAAAAAGCAGTGAAAACATCCTTCTGCTGTGAAAAATCTCTTCAAAGAGGTTTTTCAGCAGCACTGACTACTGTAAAATACGTCCTAAAGAAAACACTTTCTTTCGGTGATGGATCTTCGTAGAGGTGCATCCAAAGAAGACAGAAGAGGCAATATGTATGAAAATGAGCAAAGCAATGTTCCAAAGGCTTCAATACTAACAGAGAAGGGATGTTGCAAAATACTACCCCCCCTCAATATTATTGCTTTGGGAGACACGTCTCTCGTCATGGTTCCCAGCAAGCCTCCTGGTATTAAAGAGCTGTCTCCCTGCAGCAGGAGGAACAACAACAATATGATCAGACACACAGATACAGACAGAGGCATGTATACATAGAAATAAACATAACCAAATACATAAAAAGAGGGGCAAACCTTCTTATTAGCCATTACTACCCTGAACAGTGATTTTTTTTTCCCAACTATAATTTAGCAACTGTAACTAGAGATTTAAATAGTTTGAAGGTCGCAAAACATTAACTATTTGGGTTGTAGCCAACTCCTTTGTGCTGGCTTTCTTTCTTCTCAGGGTATCTTTGAGTTTTACTTCCTGTTTTATTTTTTCAAAAGTAGCCTATTGTGGTTTTACATCCTGTCCCTGGTCCTCTTCCCTCCTTTCCTGGTTGTCTGCCCTGCTTCATCCTGCATGTGACCCTTCTCGCACGATGCCATTGCTCGAGAGTTGTCCACCGTATTAGACATGACACAACCACAAGTTGTGCATCCCCAACTGGCTGGTGAATGGTTCTTGGAGGCTGCTGGCTGTGGCTAGTTAAACACAGTTGCAAAATGGATGGGGAACCAAAAATCTCCTTGTGGCTTATTTGGTCACTAGCAGCTTGCCGAAGTTGCCTGTAGTTAGCTTGGAAGATGCCAACTTGGTTGTATACACTCGCTAACTACTAACTGGGCTTGAAAACGATGCAAACCGCTAATAAAAGCTGTCGCAAAGCTGCAGCCAACATGTTTTAAAAGCAAAACTTTTACTTTGAAAGTTAAGGGTGTCCATTTCTGGTCTGTGTCATTCTTTTTACAAAGCCACGGGAGCCTGCTACTGCAAGAAGGTTATCGCCAATGAGCTGGGGAATACACATTTTGCCCCCTCACAACTGGTGGTTGCCAGATGGTCCTGAACCACTTTCTAGGCCTGTGTGACTGGGACCGTATTCACTTCACCCTATATTGTCACGTGTTCAACATGGCAGCCAAGATAACATGACATGACAGCAAAACCTCTATAACAGAGGATGCACCGGTGTTTTTTTAAGTTGAAGATATGAACATGGTGTTACATCAAACATCTACTGTAGCCCTTTGTATTCATAAGCTGTTTCACTTATTTGAGAAATGTCTACACATTTTCATGAGTGATTACAGAAAGAAACAATATCTTGTCACGTTGCATCTCATTGTTGTAACATTAAATAAAAGTAGCCCTAAACATGAAAAATGCCACGAGCGCTGAGATCAATAAACATAGCAATAGCTGGGCTTTAACAAAGCAATTTATGACGTCGTTTGACATCTTATTGTAATGACATTCCTTTAAAATGACTGCACTAAAGCAGGGATGTCTCGTTTTGTTAAATGCTTGTTGCCGGGTGTCCTCTCTCTTCCTCCACTCACATCTTTTGTGAGAGGGACACAAGATACGGGAAGAGGAGGCACATATTGAGTAATGAAAATCATCTGGGTGCCATGGTGGTGGAGCGGTTATCAAGCTGTTGCTGGGTTCAGACCTTCCAGCTGGGATCTAATCTATCTAGGGTACTTAGTGATTCTAAATAGGCCATAAGGTACTGTGCAAAAGCATTGAGTCAACTTTTATTTCTTTATATTTTACCAGGAAAATAGGAAATAGTTGCAACTTTCAATTGAAACATATGCCGACACACATGGAAATACAGTGTATAAGGCAAAAACAGAGTTTATATAATTCTAACAAGTTAGAAATTGAGATTGGTTACTGCATACTGGATCAAACTCTAACTGTACTTTTCTGAATGCATAATTCCAACAATTTTGACAAGACCCCCAATATCATCACTCCACAGATTTTCAGTCCAATTCTTGCGTAATCTGGCATACATCAGCCTTTTCTCTCACTGAGACAATTTCTGATGAGACTTTTGGTGAAGAGTAGATGGGTCAACTGAAAGGTCAGATCCATCTTTCCGGTCTTTGCTGCTACTCGTCTGCTGTAGAGACTTTTATTTTTAAACCTGCTGGGTCTTCTTTGGCCAAACTTGATTTAAATTGAAATACATTTGCCAGATTTGTTGATTAGTCCTGATCTTTGTACTTTATTTTCTGTTAAAAGTGAGAGATACTTTAATATGCGGGCATCATATGAGGCAGCTTTACAGGGTTTAAATCTTTTAGCTGCTTCACAAACTATTGTAGCTTCAGCAGTTTAACTTGCTGATTTTAGTTACTTCTGCATAAACCTAAAGACCAACTGTAAAAAGTGTGTATGAAATTTTAGGTGGTACTCCTACAATATCATCACTATAAACTGTCTGCCGTGTGAGAACAAAAAGCAGGTGTAGCAGCAGTAAGGGAGGCGGAGCACCACAAGTCAATAGGAGGGCACGCCTGATAAACTGTACCTTCTGTCTCTTTCGCTGTCCTCTCCCTGAGCACGTTTCTCTCTCTCTCTCTCTCTCTCTCTCTCTCTCTCTCGCTGTCCTATTTCCCATCTCCCTCTGCCTCTCTCTCCTCACTTTCTGCCAACCAGGATGCTGACAATAGCTTCAATAAAGATGAATTGAAATTGGCTGTGGCTGGATTTGGCTTTCCAAGATGTACAATGGAAGGAGCAGTGCAGTAATTATTACTCTGGATTCCAGCATATTGCACGGCAAACTCATTTCCCTCTGTTCTTCCCCCTTTTCTCTCTGTCCCTGCCTATCTGTCCTTTTCCAACTGATTTTCTCCGCCTCTCAGGTAGACATTTCTCATCGCCTCCCTCCATGTCTTCCTCATTCTTCATCTCTGTCTCTCTTTGTTTCCCTTTAAGTCCCTCCATCTTTTCCTTCCTCTCTTTTTTGCCCTCTTTCCCCCCTGTTCAACTCAGTATAGTCCATTATTGTTGTTTGCTAAAGTAGAACTATAATTTCACAGCTGAGGAGCCAGATCAGGTCTGGAGTAGTGATTAATAATCTGACGGAGAATAATGATTTCATCCTCCATATTCAGCTGTGGGTAATTATTCGCTGTGTAATCGTGGAATAGATTTGCTCAGGAAAAACAGACTTATTCAAATGTGAGATAGAAACTGGAACGCCTTGGGTGTGTCGAGGCATCCGTGAAGCTAAATTTACATGGGTGGGCTCTAAATATAGGCCTGAGAATAAGATTAGAACATTAGTGTGGGCGTCATTTCAAGCCTCTCGGGTCTCAAAGTCTTACCCGGTTCTGTGTTAGCCGCTGAAGTGAGGCACACTGCCTCCCCTATCCTGCTAATCACAACTGTGATGAATGTGTCAAAAGAAGTGAGTGATGCGAGACATTTCATTCTCTTTGTCCTTGTATCTCTTCTTGTCTATAATGATAATGGATTGAATGTATTTTCCAGATGGAAGTTGGGGGATCAAGAGGTAGCGGGCGAAGAGACTGACACAGCTAGAAGAGAGCTGCAAAAATGAGTCCTAATATTTTGTTGGTTAAGTTGGTTAAGTTGCGTTTTCCTTTTTTTCCCCCTCTTCAATTGGTCTCAAAGCAGCTGAGAAGCATTACAGAAAGTGTATGAAGCTGAACACACTGAAACTCACAAGGATTCGGACCCAAAAAACGAAGCACTTGCCACACATACTCAAGTCCAGTTAAAGCTACTAACAAAGCATTATTCACACTTTGCATACTTAATGGAGGCGTCTTGATTTACATTTCTGTACAACGTGCTTGTCTTTGTGTTTGCACAGCTTTGGTTGTTTTGGATTTTGCTGAGGGTGCTAAAATGAATAAAACTGTAGAGATGACCAAAACAAAGGTCACAATGCAGTTAATCTGAGTTTTTCATAAAAGTGCTTTCTAGTGTGTGTGTGTGTGCATGAATGCATGCCTGTGTGTGTTTGTGTGAGTGTGTGTTCATGTGACGTGTGTTTGCTCAGGTTTGGTTATTTTGGGTGTTGTCAACCAGACAGAGAAATCATTTTACTGTAGGTATAAGTTTCTCTATCTGGTTGCCAGGCAACCAAAAGCCTTGAGTTAGTCCACAAAAGGCATGTGTGCATGTACATCCAGATGCACGCACACACACACGCACACAGGAAAACGCACATGCATATGAGCACACACACCTGCGTGCTACTGTGGTAAACATCCAGCTCTATCAGAGGATAAACAAGAGCTATCACCCCCTTCACAGTGTCCACTCTGGGGCTTGTTCTCACAGATCACATGCCAGATCACAAACAGTGCGCGAGTGTGTGTGCGCGTGTGTGTGCGTCAGGGGGATTTTTAAAGTGGCATTGTTTAGACCGTTCAGATAGTTCTGCCTGCCAGGGAACGAACAGTCCTCTTCTGCACACACAGCAGCACACTAATACAGATACGCCTGCACGCACGCTCCACATACTGTACACGGTTCACATGTTCGTGCATAAACTCACACACAATGATGAGAAAATGCTCGTTACCATTCAGGCATGGGAGACAGGCGCCAGGAAGGGTTTTTTTTTGTGTTGTTTTTTTTTTTACCTCTGCATTTTCTCATGATGACAGGTGGGGTAATGGGCCATTAGATTAGCACCAAACTGAGGAGGTGCTTTCAAATGGTATCTGATGCTTTGTTGATAGAAACTAGATGCTGCTCTCTTCCTGACTTAGGCTTTTTTGCAGTATATGCCTCTGCGCGGTTCGCTCAAAATAAGGCCAATGATGATAGAATGAGGCAATCTCTGCTCTTTAGTGTGTGTGTGTCAGAGGAGAAAGAAAGGCACAAACACGGGGGAAAGGAATGGAGTCAGGGAGTATGTGTGTATGCATGTGTGGGTGTGTGAACGTGTGTGTGTGCTCATTAAAACAGAAAAAGAGGGAGGGAGGGTGAGAGAGAGAAGGGGGGGGGGGAAGCTTGGGAGAGACAATCCTCTGTGCCCGTCAGCAAGGATTTACTGATGAAGAAGTAAAGGGTCTCTCATCTCTCCTTAAGACGTTCCCTCCTCAGCCTCAGACTTCTTTACTGCCTTTTGTTAATTGCCATTGTTCAATACTGTAAATTCCCTTTGTCAGCACACACCCTGTGAAGACAGAGAAGGTTAAAATTCTGAACAATTTCAAAGAGAAATTTTATTCTGTATTCTAACTGTAGATGGAGGCTACGAAACTCGCGCGCCTTCAACTGCAACTCTGTTTCAAGTTGGAAGAGCTCGTCAGACGGCTGTTGTGCCTCTGCAACAGGTCAGACTGTATGACTAGCTACGCTAAGTGATAATGACTTGTAAAAGCAAGGTGCAAAAGATAAACAACACCTTGACTTGAAATAAGCATAAAATTATACTAAAACCATCCAGGATTTTTCCTGCTTCTGACATGAAAAGAAAACACAGTCAAGAATATGTGTTAGGAATTCCAAAGCTCCCTTCAAAACGAGACACTTGAAAATAGCAAAGATGATAGAAATTTAGAAAAAGAAAAATCCAAAGCATACACAAAGAGGCTTTGTGTAAAATGCGACTAAGTTACTATAGAAATTCAGTAACAAAATCCCTCCACACTCAAAAGTGTATTTTGCTTATTGTCATTTCAATCAGGTGTTCCATCTTCACTGTGCAAAATTTGACAAAAGAAAGCTGCTCAGCATCTGTCAGCTGAAGCGGGAGTGTTTTCCTGGGCTCCGTTCAAATCTGAGCTCCAAACCATATTTGTGTGATTTTTGTGACACGTTCAGTTTGAAAGTCAGATGAGGTGTTTGATGCTTATGTCGGCTGAGCAGATGTCTACTTCCAGGATGTAGTAGACGCTGTTTGGAAAACTCTTTTTAAAAGATAATTAAACTTTTTGTAAAAAACACAAAATATTATTCAAGGCAGTGTGCGTTTGTTTTTCTGAAAAGCTGTAAATTTGATATAAAATTTGTTTTTATTCCTATTTCAACTCTTTTTCCCACATTGACACTATAAAAAATGCAGCTTTTTATGATGTTTTTTCTCGTCATATGATTACAACACGCTATGCAGTTGTAATCAGAAGCTTACATACTCTCATCATGGGAATGAATCTCTGGGTAATTTGGTGCTTTTCATGATTTCTTTCAACTGGTCTTTTTCCAGGGTGGAATGATTTTACAGCATACATCTTTAATGACTTAAAAAAAAAAAGAAAGAAAAGAAATGGGTGCTCAAGTCTGAATTTATTTTGGATTTTCTCTAATCCATACAGGGTCAAAAATATATATTCACCCCCACTAATATTTGGTTAAATATCCCTTAGCAAGTTTCTGGCATAATTCTGGTTGGTTATTCGATCATTCTTCTTGGCAGAACTGGTAGAGTTCATTTAAATTGATCGCTTTCCTGACATGGACCTGGCTTTTAAGTATAATCAACAAATTTTCAAGAGGGTTGAGGTCGGGGCTTTGGGAAGGCCCTCCCATACGTTTGATGTTAGCCTGCTTTATCCACACCAAAACCCAGTTTTGTTGTGTGCTTGGGATCGTTTTCCTGTTGGAAGACACAATTGTGTCCAAGTTTCAACCATCTAGCTGTTGATTTGAGCTAAAGCTGAAGCATTTGGAGGTAGTCCTCCTTTATTATTCCACCAACTTTGTGCAATGTACATAAAAAAAACACGATGAAAAAGTTATCAAACAAAGGCTACAAGCAAACTACTGAGCCTGTACTTACAGCAGCACCTAAATGGATATAATTCAGAGCAAAGTCGGCTGTGTCGTGCTCTGGGAGAAAGACACTTAACTCTGTGCAGAGTAAAAAAAAACAAAAAAAAACTACTTCACAGCTCCAGTGGCAGTTTGTGGCAGCCAACTAAGAAGCTGGAAACATGTGAATGGCAGACAATTCAGTGGGACACTGCACTATCATGAAAAGTGACATTGTGAAATAAAGTGTGACATAAAATAAACATTGCATTGGAAAAACGCTATGATGAAATAAAAGCAGACGCATGAATAAAGGAATATTGAAATAAAAATGATGCAATAACATTTCATAATAAAGGCCTGACTTTTTAAAATGTATGTGCTTTTTTTTTTACTGTTGAAATGTTTAATGCTTTATGCATTACAGATTGGATCCTGTACAAATGGCAGACATCTTGTCACTGTTACAGGCAGGGACACTGCTCTAAACTGTGGGTCCTATGACAACAACTCAACAGCAGCTCTGACACATTATCTATAATCCTTGACATGTTCTAGGGCCCCTGTCCAGCTCTTGGTGAAAACTCTTTATCTCCACAATGTCAACTTTTCACAGACTAAGAAAAACTAGTTTACTTTTGGCTGGGTGACAATGCATTTTTGACATTTTCCAGAGGGTTCCTGCAGGATTCGTGCGCCCCCCCCCCCCCCCCCCCCACAATAAAG
>VUQK01010293.1:0-12385 GCA_015106715.1 Bujurquina vittata | reverse complement strand
GCGACCCCCCCCCCCCCCCCCCACATAACTACGGTGGAAGCTGCCAAAATTGGACCTGAATGTATAAAGACAGTTTATACTACATACTGTAACTGAAGTGGATGTTTAAATAACACACCCCCAGATATGACTGGATATCACCAAGGCTTGGTAATTGCTGGAAGGTGAAATGAAGAGAGTTTGAAAAGAGAAATGAGAAATGAGCCAAGGGTCGCCTGCTTGTGTTTGCTGCTTAGCATCAGCAGCAGATCAGGATGACTCAATGTAAGTGAGCTAGTCAAGGCCAAGACAAAGAAGCAGGGAAAGAGCGAAGCAGAGCAGTGAAAGGCAGATCAGTGTGCAAACAACCCAGCCTTGCAACCACGAAGAAGGCACAACTGTTATCACGGGGTAGAGGACTTTTATCTATTTTATTGTGCACTCTTGTTTTAAGTCAGAGCTGAAAAATGTGTCCCTTTGCCGTGAAATGTACTATGGGCCTATTAAAGGGAGAATTCCTCTGAGTGTTTATGTTGGTATGTACTTTTCTTTCCTACGAATATTCTTCATTGCACAAAGAGATTAGTCTTTGTCCTTGAATTGTATGCAAACTGCCAAGTCCTTACTGGCAAACTACCACTTTTACTGTTACTGACTTTCATTAATTATAACATAAAAGCAGGCATTTATTTGTGCCTAAGGTTTAAGGATAATCGTGACTGACTGGAATATATGGACGCCTCTTTGAAATCGACAAGCCGATGTGAAGTCTGTGGAAGAGCATGGCAAATCTTAATGTCAACTGCTAAGTGCAAAAGGAATGCAATTTAGTTTTTGTGCAATTTAACCTCTGCTTTCTGTTTTTCTTCTTTCTACTCTGTTTCTTCATTTCTTTGGCAAGTCTCTGAGGCTATTTTATCATCCATCTCTCTCCTCTTGGCCACAATAGAGAATGATGTGCTATACAGCAGGCAGGCAGACAGATTACCAGACAGCTAGATCAGGAGGTGGTTGAATTATCTATGCAGAGAATCACAGCAGTTACAACTTGTGATCACAGAAGGAACAAGAGGAAGGAAGACAGAAAGAGTGACAGACGTAGCGAGCGAGAAAGCGCAAAAGCAAAAACAGGTGAGGGAGAGGGGTGGAGGAGGCGGTGTAGTTGAAAGTAAGAAGAGAATAGAGCGGTGGAGGGGAATCGATGTTCCCCATGCGATCTATAGAACTCTCAATTATCCTACTGCAGCCTGTCGACAGCAGCTCTTGAGGAGATGGAGAAGGGAGGAAGAGGTGGCGGAGGAAACGTCAGTTTGGGGGGGCGGGGGGTGCTTCTTATTTCAGCTGTATCTACTTGCAGTGCAGACTGTAATAGCGAACTCTGTGTTGCAATGCAAATTTACTGTCCTGTTTGTCTGGCAGCACTGGCTGCAGAGGATGAATACACAAGACTCAGGAGAGGGAGAAACACAGAGAGCGAGAGACAGAGGCAGAATGGAAACGAGACACAGAAAGATGGAAAAAAGAGAACTGAAAGACGGGAGTGGAAAGCAATGACTGAAAAGACAGAGAGAAATAGACAACAGGGGAAATGGGGATAGATTCTTTGAAAGAAAGAGATTTGAGGACATAGTGCTGATGAAGGGATTTAGTGGAGATTGAAGTAGAAAAAAAGCACGAAGAAGAAGAAAAGCAGGTTAAAAAAATCCAATAGAAACCTTCCACTTGGAGCAGCTGACTTCCTCCAAGAAAATCAATGCTGGCTGTAGCCACAGTCCCCCCAGGCCGAGGAAAAAAGATCCACTCTGCATGAGCATTTTCACACTTGCCACACATGTTATTTAATCTACCTGTGAGGACACTGGAATGACTCACAGTTCATTTGCTGGAGGTTTACTAAAACCCCTAAACCTCAAAGACTCATGCTTTGAGACTGGATGCTCACCTAAATCCAACTTTAAATCCTAATCACACCGTCACTTTGGCACACTTGGACATGGTCTCTGCGGTGTGCTTTCAATGGGTTTGTGGAAAATGTGATTTTTTAAAATCTGTTTCGCCATTAACTCGCAGGATAAAAAAGATGCATCATCATACTTTTAGCACCTACACCAACAGGAACTAATGATTCTGACGTATTAAAAAATGACTCACGCTGGGAAAACAAAATGACTGTGCTGATAATATGCCCCTTTGAACTCAGCAGATCAACAGTAGCTCACATATTAAGATTCAGGACAGTGGGAAATAGAAATAGTGTGGGGAAAAGAAATGAGTGAAAATAGTGCAGCTCTGTAAGACGGGGTGATTGCATTTGAGTTTCAGGGGAAAATGCGATAGATGGGGAGCACCTGGCACACAAATGGCTGCCAGATTTGGCTGGCTTTTGGGTTGCAATCTTGGGCACAATTTAGATTAAGCATTACAACTCAAGCAAACCCAGATATAATTTGGATTAATCTGATGTGTCACTTTTCACAAGGAAAGAGCTATGAGGCAGTAAAACAGCATAAGATGGAAACATCTGGAAGGTTGTTTGTGAGCACACTTAAAATAGGGCTGATTTGCCATTTAGGACTGAAGGTTGGACTTGGGTAATTAAATCAATATTAAGGTACATATTTTGTGAACTAATTCTTCAGTGGTTGACATTTACGAGGGATTAGTAGTTACAGCATTGTGTAGGAGCCTGCCCAGACAAAGTAAACCAGAGTGAAACCCACGCACTTCCTTGCCAAGTTCATAAGGCCATATAATGTCAGATATACCAGCCAGTTTATTAGGCAACTGCTCATTTACATAAATATCTAATTAACCAGTCACATGGCAGCAACGCAGTGCATTTAGGCATGCCGACATGGTCAAGATGGCATACTGAAGTTGAAACAGAGCATCAGAATGGGGAAGAAAGGGATTTTGAATGTGGCGTGGTTGTTGGTGCCAGACAATACTCAGAAACTGCTGATCTGCTGGAATTTTCCCTCACAAGCATCTCCAGGGTTCATGGAGGTCCAAAAAAAAAAGAAGAGAAAATATCCAGTCAGCAGCAGGTCTCGTGGTGAAAATGCCTTGTTGGTGCCAGAGGTCAGAGGAGAATAGGCAGATGGCTTTGAGCTGGTAGAAAAGTATACAGTATAAAGAACATGTCTGAATACACAACACATTAACCCTTTATGGGGTGCAGATGGGCTACAGCTGAAGACCATATCGGGTGCCACTCCTGTCAGCTAAGGACAGGAAACTGAGGCTATAATTCACCAAAACTGGACAATAGAAGACTAGGAAAAGGTTGCCAGGTCAGACAAATCTCAGTTTCTGCTGCAACATTCAGATGGTAGGGCCATAAACAACATGAAAGCCTGGATTCATCTGGGAACAAAAAAAGTAATATATTTCTCAGAATTTATCACCAAAAGTTTCTCCTCAAGAAAAACCATTTTAGACTGTTTTCAGGGGAACTTAAACAAACACAAACACATTTTGTCACTGCTTCTGTAATAAATAACAAATATTTATATTTATTAGCAAAATAGTTTTAATTGGATGCAAATCCTTCCAAATGAACAAAAATAATTGCAGAGTCATCTTTTGCTCTCAGTCTGTCTTTTCCTCTGTTCTCTGTGTTGGAGCTTCACCATGGGCAGGACTCAGGCTGCACCACCACACATGCACACAGTGACAGCGGACAAGAAGGTGGAATTACAAAGCAAGCTGAACATGGCCAGGCTTTAATTATGCTAGACGGCTTAACAAAACCTAAAACCCCAATCAGAGATACACTCATCGGCCAGTAATAATGAGTACAGAACTTCTTTTTAGTGATCTGAAACTGAGCCATTGTCTGCTTCTTCCTCTTTGTGGTGAACTCCACATCAGCACTGGATTACGAGCTCTTGGCTTTTTTTCTTTTCTTTTTTTGTGCACACACGTGTGTCTCTGTTGGTTGAGCCCCACAAGTTTTTTTCAACATGTATTATATGTGAAGATATACACAAGTGGAACATGCAGCATCCTTGTTTTCTAAATTGTCATCTGAAATCAATTATTTGACAATAGAATACTTCATATTTCCACAGTTCCGTGGACTTCAGTTTAGTGCTCCCGTTCCCCCTACCTCACCACCTCTCAATCAAACTGGAAAATCAGCTGGAATTGGGGTAGAAAAGAATGAATACATTTGCAAAAAAGCATGTTCAATTTTCAATTTTTGTGGCTTAAAAACTCATGGTATTTGCTTTTTAATCATTAACAGCTCTTATGAAAAGGAGCGGTGATGTGTTTGTAACAGAAAGAAAACACTGTTTGAAGAGAAAGGAAGAGATCTTTGACACTAAGAGCGCTTCTGCTTCTAAAACAAGCATCAGCTTCATCTTCATCCCGCAGTGCCACTATGTGGGCATGTTTGCATGCATGTTTGTCATGCACTCATACAGCATACTGTATGTGTGCATTTATGTCTGACAATTTATTGTAAACAATAGTAAGACAGTAATTAGGGATTTGCTATTTCTCATTTCCTCTAAGCGTTATTGTCTTCAAAGGTGGCTTTGCTTATATGACTGATGTGGCTTTTATTTTGTGTTTGTGAGAATATGTCTGCATGCACGTGTGTTAGATTGAGATAAAGGGTTATTGTATTTGGACTCAAGCTGTGCTGAATTGAAAGAGGGCTGTACTGAGTCATTATGGTCAGTAAGACATCCATTGATCAAACTGTCAAGTATCTATGTATGTGTGTATGCGTATTTGCGTTGTTTCAAGTGTGCATGCACTCGCCTGATAAGCAAATTGCCCCTTGGCCAATGGAAACGCACAGTCTAATGGCTCAGAAACATCAAGTCAATTAGTGCATGTAACAACAGGCAAAGATATAGTCACTCACTTACACATTTCCCTCATCTAACACATTCTTCAACTCCTTTGTTTGCTGTTGTTCTTTTGTTCTCTCCTTTTCTCTGTTACAGTGTATACACCTACAGAAAGTGTGAGCTTAACATGCGTGCAGCGTGTTTCATCACTTGCATGCACAAACTAAAAATGAGGTTAAACCTCATGTGAAGAGATCTGTTAGGTGGCAGTGCTTAAGGAAATGCATTTACACATATGAAGATTCGCTGATTCTGTTACATATAGACACAGACGCCTGCCAATGCAATCGTTTTTTTCGGCCTAAAAATGGAGACAGCTTCTGGAAACCTTCATCAACACTATGTTCAAAATATTAACAACACATGAACACACCCAATCAGTAAACACATCCACATGCATACGGTTTACACATACACCCACAGAGATCTCTCACACGGAGGTATCCGCAATAAAATGGGATTAACTTTGGCTGCAGCTAATCCTGTTTGTTAGTCTGATTTTTGCTGCACTATATTCACAACTAGCTCTAGAGTTTAAACCCAAATCTGTCAACTTCCACTTTCTCAGGGAAAGTAGGAGAGCACTTTCCTGTTAATATTCTAGTGAGGCATTAGTGTCATTATCATATGCCTCCATCCACTGTGGAGGAAATTGTGATCTTACAAATTTAAAATCACTCCATAAATATTTTTCAGTGTTCCGCTATATTCAAGGTACAAACTTGAGACTAAAAATTATAGTTCAGCTCCCAAGGTCAGCTTATGAAAAAGCGTGCTCTGGAAAAAAGTATCAGAGAGGCAGTTAGCACTCACATGCTCCAGTGGAGCTGCTCAGCAGTTGATGGTAGCAGACAGGGGTTCTACTCCCAGGTGTGAATGTTTGTAAAAGCAGTTACCAGACACCAAATTGAACTTGTGCAAATCTGACTGCCATTCATCACAGTACAGCCAGCACCGTCTGTTCTTCTAGAGACAAAAGGGCATGTTTGCAAATTGCAAATGATAGATAGATAGATAGATAGATAGATAGATAGATAGATAGATAGATAGATAGATAGATAGATAGATAGATAGATAGATAGATAGATAGATAGATAGCATTTCTTTTGTTAAATTTACAAAACAAATGCCAGAAATAACACAATTTAACAGATATAAAATAGTATTTTGCACCAACAAGATCAATCTCAAAGAAATATTAGCTGAAAACTTGCTATATCTCTGCATGCTGCACAGCATGTCTTTTAAAATTTTGAGGAAACTAGGCAAGTGGTATCTGAAAGTCATGTCCTTAAGAAATGGGGAAAAAAATCCAGCAAAGATCTGAGACAAGACCTGAGAGATGCATCTGGCACTTCAGTTAAATCATGTACCACTCACTGAAGCCTCATCAGAGAGGGTCTCAGAGGACGGGTGCTGTCAAGTCATCAGTATGTACAAAGGAGGTCAGGAGACAGCTACAACAGTGAGTATCTACAGCCATCTGTAAAACACGGTGGAGGCTCTGTCACGGTTTGAGGCTGCATTTCAATTAGTGGTTTGGGAATACTGTCCAAAGTGATTGAATTATGAAGAATATATTAGTTGACTAGTCGAAATTTCAAGAAAATAACCTGAAATTCTGAGTTAGCCTTGCCAGTCAGGGAGCTCTGTGAAGGTACTTCATTTCCTTGTTACCCCGGAGGAGGAGGCGGAAGGCATCAGCTACCAGTGCTACAGCTAAGCTACTGTTACCGTTACCTACTGCTACCATTATGAATAAGCAAATTGTACGTTCAGCATGGTTTTAAAAATGATGAAATCCTTGCATTACTAGCTGAATCACATTCTTATCAGCAAACATACTCTTGAAATTTGTTCACATCTGCTCTGCGCTGGTAGCTCACTGATGATGTCACTACCCAATTTTGAGTGTGCATGCCTATGCACCATCCGCTTCTGGGTGACAAGGAAACCACATCCTTCACAGAGCTTCCTGGTTGGCAGACCTATCTCCAATTTTCAACTTTATAACTCAAAATTGCAAGAAAATAACTCAAAATTTCAAGGTACGGATGGCACTTTTTTCAGGGGCAAAAAAAAATTCTGACTCAGTGAAAAAAAAAAAAAGGAAATACTGAACACACCAAATTCACACCAGGTGTATTGGAAGAGCAAAACAAAACTTTTGTTGTTGTTGTTTAGTTAAACTTTAATCTTTGTTTAAAAAAACAAGTCCTCAAAAGAATAAAGGTGGTCATATCAGCGATTCACTTTCAAACTTAAAATTGTACAAACACTGGTTTTGGCTCATATACTCTATTTCCATCTATGCATGCACGTGTTTCAATGGATCACTGCATCTATTTCACATTTCCTAGCAAAATGTAAGGAAATAAAGGTGGTTTAAGTTGTTTGAAGGGAGAGTGTATATGTTGTGTTTTGGCTGTACATACATTATCTGTTATTTGTTGAGTTGCACTGGATTCTGTAGAGACGGTTTCCACCAACTATGTGTGTAAAATGAATAAATCTGTTTGAGCGAGCGCCATATGAGTAGCAACAACGATCTGGAAGTCTGCACTACAATACTGGGAGTGAGCCAACCATTGTGAATCATACTTCACATCTGAACTGATCTAGAGATAGCAAAGGAAACGAAAGTGATAAACACAGAAAGATTGGAACAAAGAACACAAAGGCAACAAAGCTACACATGTAGTTAGTGAATTTTAAAAACTGTGCTTTTATGCATTTTTCTTGTCAGTTCAATAGGAATCGTCACACATTTGAAACCTGTATTTGCAAATAAAGCTTAAAATGAATGCATCTAAATCTAGACAGAAGCCGATGCATTTCTTTTAGAAGAATAGCCCTTTAGCTTTGAGTAAGAAATCTTTACAAATGCCGCTTCTGTCCCCTGTTCTGTTTGACCTGATTTATCTAACTTCTGGCTGGCTAAGCCTTGCAGCTTTCTCTATGATCTTGTCTAAATTTACATCTCTCTACATGCCCCTCTAATCGTGACTAAGGAGAAGTTCTCATTGCTCCTGATGAAAGAGTAAGAGGTCGATCAAATGCAAAACAGGCTCTCTTAAGTTTCCTTTGCATCACACATTGCTCTGTCTTTATGGCCTCCAGCTCAAACACCACTAGGATGGTCTGAATGCAGCACTCTCATGAAAATCAATGATCAGATTCTGGCATTCCTCCAAAAAAAAAAAAAAGTTTAGGTAATTAGTGCACATGAGTGATTGTGTTCAGCTGTAATAACGATAGCAAGACAAATCTGTGGGTTGGTGTGTCTGGGATAGAGGGGCATGTAAGGAAAAACAAATTCATTTGCTGGTATCTGATTGTGTAGAAAGACCAGAGAAATGTTTATCCTTTAATGTCCCAGATACATTAAAGATGTGGTATAAAATATGCTTTTCAGCATAAATCACTGTCAAGTTTGATGTATGCTGCAACAAAATACAAACACAGTGAGTCTTAACTGGAGTAAGAGATTACAGAGGAGCAGCAGCTATCAGATCCACCAAAACCACAGGTTTCACTTTAGCTTGGTAAGCACAAACTTTAAACCGGCTTCCAAGAAAACATGCTGCACTCACTGATATTCTGCATTTAAAGGTGCCATGCTGTTTTGGAACACCGGCACTAAAACAGAGCGAGCGTTATTATGAAGGGCTCTTGTTTTGTTCACACGGTACCCACATCACACGAATGAGTGAACAACACAATAGCCAATGCTCTTCTGTGACAGTCAGTGGCAATAACTTACAAAGCAGTCCTCCACCCAAAAATGCAATTAAAAAAAACTGCAAGCCAGAGCATAGCTAGGAAATAAACAATGCACAATTTCTCTCAATGTTAACTTTAGTTTATTGCGAAGAAAACTCCATAAACAGCTTCAGTTTCATCATCTCACTGAAGCTGTAACAAATATTATTCGGTCTTTATAGTCTTGCCAAGTTGCAATCTAGCTCTGTTTGAGCAAAGTGAGAATTCAAGTCAAGTTCAACCCCAAAAATCTGGTACATCAGCCGCACTATTTAAACTTCTTTAACCTGCCTACAGACGCTGCTCCCTCTGCAAGCCACTTTGAAACCCACCTCTGTTCAGTGTTAAGAGCCCTTTCTGCTGCTCCCCCTGCCTAAGGCTTTCCATGTATGCACATTAAACAGTAGGAACATCCCAGAACAGAACAGAGCAAGACTGCCAAATATAAATAACTGCCTACTGACTGCTGTGGTTCTGACTGAAATGAAATAGTTTCAGCGGTACAAAGCCGAATGCATACAGTGAGAAATTCATGCATCTTCATTCAGTCTTATTAATCCTCATCAAAGCAAGCTTTCAAGTTCAGATAATGTGAACTGAGTTGCAAATAATGATGAACTCACAGAAAATGAACACTCAGTTATGGGGAATAGCTTTTGCCTCTTTCACATCATTGTTTTAGTTTTCCAACCTGTAATTATTGTTATTCACATTAATATTTTACTTAAACCTTTTTCTTTTCGAAAGGTCGTATGTGCTTTTTGATATTTTCACATTAACCTCACACAGCTTCATACATAAACATGGATCACTGAAACAGAAACAAAATTACAAACAGAATTTACAGCTACAACGCGGTTTCCAAAGTTGTGCATTGTGCCAAAATAATTGCTTCTGGCTTCCAAAGATGATGCTAAAGAGGATGCAGGTAATATTCAGTGAGTGTCCATGCTTATTGTTCAGTGATTAAAAAAATCTCCATTGTGTTTACATTGCGTGTAGGACTTTGATCCCTCACAGAGGCGGGCTGCTATATATTAAAGCCATTACTTAACTTTTAATGTTCAAAGAGGAACTATATTACTTAGTTCAATGAGCTCCTAATGACTTAAATGGTTGGGTGCTTGGCATGACATGCTACTATAGGGAGCTCTTGGATTTTGTTTGATTAATACACAATGTGCTATAATAGGCTCTTTGTGTAGCATCACTGAAGTTTGTATGGGTGGGAGGGAAACAATACTTGCATTTGTTTACGGGAACTGGAGAATACCAGTTAAGCCTTTTGTCGCTGGAAAGGGAGTCATTCAAAATCTGTTAAACTTCCCCAAGTGGTCCTACATCGTCGGCGTCATTTCGGGCTGAGCTGGAAAAAAGTAAGCTCCGTGGAACTTTGCATGCATTCCTCATGAGGCTAGAAGCCTAAGGCCATATAAGACATTATTAGCATAAACACTAATGAATCTCAAACAAAACTTCTCTTTAAGTTATATAATTATATTCACATTGAGTTTGAAAAGAAAGACAATAAAGCAGAATATGAGGAACAAAGAAAACTCTGCTAGTTGTAGTAGCTAGTAGTACATCCTGCACTTCCATCACTTTGGATTTCATGTTATTGTGTGTCACATTTTGACAGTTTTGAGTCCGATTTGCCAGATGCATCTACAAATTAAAATCTGATCAGGGCCATATTTAATACCCACTTCAAATTTGGCTGGGATCCCGTTTGCAAGCATTGCTGATTGCCTAAAGAGATGTTAAGCAGATCTTCAGCTTATGAAGAAGAGTGAGCCTTTTAGAAAAAGAAGTATTGTGACCAGTGCAACTATCGGCTCTTTCCTGTAACTGCGATCAGGAATATGTGTTATTAAAGGTGGGCTGAAGGTTGCCAAGCATGGTGCGTACTCTGAAAGGGCTGCTTACTGCTGTAACCGGAGTGGCTGCAGCATTTGCCGTGCTTCAGTTCTCTTGCATTAGATATGGCAGAGTTGCTACTGAGAATGTTCAGAACAGGTTCATTAAAATCAGTGTTTACTTACTCATTGATATGAGGTTGTTATTTTAGTCTCTAATTTCACTAGGTGGAATTAAAATTGTAAGTTTTGGCTGAGTTTTCTAATCTCCCTCTGGCCTTGTGATAAGGATAAGAAGACTTATTGTATTTTAGAACTCTCCCAAGTGTCTGTATTCATAAAGCTGAAGGTCCTTCATTTTGCCTTCTGGTTTTGTGGCTGACACTCACTATTTTTTTTTCTGGTAAAAAATAGACTTAGGCTCATGGAGGTAATTAGGGTGTGCATGTTCTCTCATATTTTTTTTAGTAGGATGCACCATGCAGAAATAGAAGGTACGTGTAATAGCTAGAAAAGGCTTGCTTTAGTAGAAATGGCAGAGAAGTTTAGCACAGGTTCATAGGTTTTCAGATTTCTCAGCAATATCTTTGAAAATATAAGCAATTTTTTGCAAAACTCGACACACTAACCACAAGACTTTGCCCACCAACAGCAAAATATTATTCAGCTCTTGCAAAACCAAACAATTCTTGCAAAACTCTTGGAACTCCTGAAAAAAAAATGTTGTGCATCACAAACAATACACATCAAAACACATGTGGATTCTGCTTTTTCTGTGTGCAGCAGCTTGTAATAAGGTTTTGGTACACAGGTAGTCATGCACAGGTATCCAAATGGGTAAAGTATGGATGAGTATTTCAAACATTGCTCACTATCATTACAAGCAGGGGGAAAATATCAGAATATTAGTATAGAAATATGTCAAAATATTTTAAAATTCCTTAAAAAGGTACCCATGAAAACAAAATCATGAAAGGAAAAACACTATTATTATTATCACTAGTATTAGTAGCATCATTGGTAGTTTTTATTATTTATTTTTGTGACAGCAGTTCAAATAACCTTTAAAAAGATGAATACATTCGAGTGACTGGTGGGTGGTCATCCCTGTGACTCCCATGCTGGTGTGAAGTCAGTTTTAGATTGAAATTGAAAATCATTCAAGCAAAACCGAATATGACAACTGAACCTCAACTATTTCTTTTCAAACTCTTCAGGAAGTGAACTTTGTGTACCTACATATAATATTGATAAAGCTTTGCGCCCATACCCAGACTGTTCTGGCTGAGGTGATGCACATGAAATAATTGGTACAGACCATGCAGAAATGCTGCTCTTACTGTACACTGTATTAGACTACATTGTTTCAGCAGAAAGCCAGAGGAGTGAACGTAGAGGACAAAAAAAGCTGAGAATTCCCTGAATGCCAGTTACATGTACGTTAAGGATTCCACTGCTTAATGAATCTTTAAAATCAATGTTTTTAACAACAACCAAAAAGGGGTCACTTTAAGCTTTTTAGAGTTAATTAGCAACTATCACCTCATTCTTTCAAGTTTATTGGTTGAACTTCACTTCTTTCATTAGCATCCGTTGCAGCTGTAGACAGGTGACAAGCTGGTGACAACAGTGGGGGCATGTAGCAGCTCACAAGTCTAATATTTTCAGTAGGACTGTAGATAAACATAAGTAGCTTCCAAGTCTAAAAAGTGAATCTAATTAAAAAGTGCCTTAAACCTGCATACTTTCTACTGCACAGCTGGGGCAATGCTTCTGAAAAAGAAGCCTAGTTACATAAAAACCTTTTGGCTCACTTAATCTATGACCTCATCTGATGCTGCTAGTTTTAAACCTGGTTAAATACAACAAACTGTATATTTTTTTAAATGATGATACAATTTACAGTAAAAAAAAATAAAAGAT
>VUQK01010291.1:68328-82897 GCA_015106715.1 Bujurquina vittata | reverse complement strand
AAGTTTTCATCTGGATTGATGGAAAGATCCTGCTCCCATTTGTTAATTGGCAGAGAAATTGAGTCATTGTTTGTTAACAATAGCTTATATATTTTTGATAGCAATTTAGGGGTACCATCCATCCATTCTAAAAGTTTTAAGATTATTTTTGTAACATTGATGTAATCACAACTAGAAAACTTCAAACAATAGTTAAAGTTCAAGTCAGAATTGTAACTTATTATGAAATGGATACCAAATTTCTCTCAATAGCGACTGTCTGCTCCCAGACCACCAAAAAACAAACAAAAAAACTGCAAAAATTTATTTAAGCATAAAAAATTAACAAAGAAAGAGGAAAATAGCCAAAGAGCAAAACTGTTAAGTCTCTCTCTATATTTAATATTGAGCAATATATGTATTTATTCTGCCTTACAGAAATTACAGCAGGATGAATGTTACTTCAAATGAACCAATACCCCCCCTTAGTCATACTACCTGTTAGAATCACTGAAGCGCAGACCGAGGAGGAGGAGATGCAGCAATCTTCAACTCCAGCTTATTAATCAACCAGAGACCCAGATAGAATTTTAATTCATTTGAAAGCCGGACTCCTAATTGGAAAACTTTAAAAAACCTAGTTGTATTTATTGTTATCTAACGTTCACCTGAACCTTAGTCAGAGTTTCTATCTGATTTCTCAGACTTTTATCTGAGTCAATACTTAGTTCAGATAAAATAATTATAGTGGGTGATTTAACATCTGTGTATATGCTGAAAACGACAGCCTCAACCCTGCATTTAATTATTAGACTCAAATGTCTTCTCTCAAAATCAGCCCACCCACCACTTTAATCACACTCTGGAACTTGTTCTGACATATGGCATAGAAACTAAACATTTAACAGTATTCTCTGAAAACCCTCTTTTGTCTGATCATTTCTTAATAACATTTAAATTTGCAACAATGGATTACAGAGCAGTGGGAAATAAATTTCTTTCTGAAAGTGCTGTAACTAAGTTTAAGGATATCATTTCTCTACTGTTATCTTCTTCAATGCCATGTGCCAACACGATGCAGAGCAGCTACCTAAACTTTACTCCCACTAAGGTTGATTATCGTGTTAATAGTGTTACATCCTCATTGTGTGTTGCTCTGGACACTGTGGCTCCTCTGAAAAAGAAAGTTTCAAATCAGAAGTACTTGATTCCGTGGTATAACTCACAAATGTGAAGCTTAAAGTAGATAACCCATAAACTGGAGAGGAAATTACATCTCACTAATTTAGAATATCTTTGTTTAGCCTGGAAAAAGAGATTGTGTACTGCTACTTTCAATATTACTCACAGTTATTTAGACTCTCTCTCCAATTGATCTTTCTGAGTAAACTTTAATAGTTACTTCCTCCAAAAAATCAGTGTGTCTATTAGACCCCATTCTTACAAGACTACCCAAAGAAGGTCTACCATTAATTAATGCTTCAATCTTAAATATTATCAGTCTATCTCTATTAATGGGCTACATACCACAGGCATTTAAGGTGGCAGTAATTAAACCATTACTTAAAATCATCACTCGACCCAGCTGTCATCACTTATTATGGGCCAATCTCCAACCTTCCTTTTATTGCAGAAATTCAGATTCAGAATTCATCACAGTATGGAAACAGCATTAGTGAAGGTTACAAATTATCTTCTCATGGCCTCTGACAGTGGACTCATCTCTGTGCTTGGCCTGCTAGACCTCAGTTCAGGGTATTACACTGTTGACCATAATTTTTTATTACAGAGATTTGAGCACGCCATTGGTATTAAAGGTAGTGTGCTGCAGTGGTTTGAATAATTTTTATCTAATAGACTCCAATTTGTTCATGTAAATGGGGAGTCTTCTTCACACACTAAGGTTAATTATGGAGTTCCACAGGGTTATGTGCAAGGACTAATGCTATTTACATTATACATGCTTCCGTTTTCATTGTTTTTCATCGCATTTCATTGCAGGTGATACCAGTCTTTATCCATCCATGAAGGCAGATGACACACACCAATTAGTTAAATTGCAGGAAATCCTTAAAGATATAAGGACCTGGATGACCCCTAATTTCGTGCTTCTAAATTCAGGTAAAACTGACGCTGTTGTATTTGCACCTTAAAATTTTAGAAATATGAAGTCTAACCAGATACTTACTCTCGCATTACCTTGGCCTCCATTGAGGAATCTTTAAGTCATTTTTGACCATAATATGTCCTTCAATGCACATATTAAACAGTTATGTAGGACCCCTTTCTTGTATTTGCAAAGTGCTCTATTACCTTAATAGAGCACTTTGCGCTCAGACTGCAGGTTTAGTTGCAGTTCCTGGGGTATTTAAAAGTAGAATGGGAGGCAGATCCTTCAGCTTTCAGGCCTCCCTGTGGAACCAGTTCCCAGTTTGAATTCAGGAGAAAGACACTCTCTGTACCTTTAAGATTAGGTTTAAAACTTTCCTTTATGATAACGCTTTATGATAAGGCTCTTTACCTTGTAATATAAAGCGCTCTGATGTGACTGTTGAGATTTGGTGCTATATACAGTACCAATTTGGACACATTTACCTATAAAGTGTATCCAAACTTTTGACTGTAACTGTAAATAAAATTGATCTGATCATGAATAGCACCTTTTTCATTTTACATATTTGAGCAGATCTGTTATTCACGTGAAATATTTGAATAACAGATACAAGTATTCACTTTTTTTCCAAACTTTGGAGACACTGTACTGGGAGGTATCTGTAATACACAAAATCTCTGCATCTTTGTTTCATTGTCAGCATAGATCATCAGGAATTAATTTGACACACAGGTACATTTTAAGCCCTTGAAGGTTCTTATCCATATCAGATATTATGAGATCATTATATTGCCTAGTAACCATCTACAACAGGCAAAAAAACAACAAAAACTTGTTTTTAACATTTGTACACTGATAATGTCTTATAAAAGCATCAATTTCATTTCTCCACAGTTATATCTAAGTTTTTGCCACAGAAGGTGAATTAGGCATCACATAATGTTGCCTGTACCCACGAAGCAATATACTAAAAGGGCCTGTTTTTAGCCATTATGCACCTAAACATTTTATCAAAGCAGCATCCCATTGCTTTAATTTCACAGTGATAACATATCATTTATATCACAAAAAAACCCACCTAGCAACGGGCAAAAATGGTACGTTTTTTTTATCATACCCTTATTCTTTTACTTTTATCAGTGTGTTTAAGTATTAATTTGCCAATAGCACAGATGAACTAAACAATACTGTAGCATGGGTTAGTGCTATTAAAAAACAAACAAATCTGGATTTAGCAGCCTAGATAATTAAACTCAAGGCTTAAAGGCTTTGGTGCCTACTCTTGTTCCTCAGGTGTTCCTGTCTTGAAAAGGCAAACGTCACAGAGTAGAAAGTTTTTCTTTGTACAGTAGTGGAGGAAAATCTGAAAAGCTGGGTATAAAAAACAAGACTGACAAGGGTGCTTGGTCAAGCTTCTTCAAGCTTTCTTTTTCTTTGTGGTGAACTTCTTTGTGGTGTTCACCTTTTGAGTTCAAGTCAACCTTTTAGCCAGGCAGCAATAACGTACAGATTGATCACCCAAGAGCAACACAGTCTTGGCTTTCTGGAGCACTGCACATCTCTGTAGCCTCTGTGTTGGTTGAATTCCCATAATCCTACAGTGTTGGTGGAGAGTTACACAAAAGGACACAGAACCACAAATCAGACATGGAAAACCTAGATCAATTTGGCAAGGAAATTTGAAACATATCCAATTTTTATAGCAGGAATGATAAAAGACCTAATTATTTTATAAAACTTACAACCTAGTGACAACAAGATTGGTAAAAATTCTAAAACTATGCCAATTGTAAGTTGCTTTTTCTAAATGTCAAGCTTATAATATGGAGATATAAACAATGGTTTGCAGCAAACATATGAAACATATAGACATACACACACATAAAATGTCATGAACTACAAAAAGCTTCATCATAAATAGTGACAGAAAGCCAATGATGGAAAAAATATGGAGAAAGCTGCATTACATGCAGTGCAGCAGTAAAGTGCCTCCTCACCACCGCAAATCTTATACAAGTCTCTGAAAACAGTTTGTATCCCGCAGAGTTATTCTTTTTACACTAGAGTCACCTGCCTGATACCCTTCAGCCATTTTCCTCAGAAGCTGTCATACACGCCAGCTATAATATATGGCTGCACCAATGAGAACAGCTGTAGCCAATCTCTATCCTCTCTCCTGTAGCCCATTGCCTGTCCAGCATAAAATAATATATCAGTATTAATTGATTTCCTGTCAGTCTCATGGAAAGGAAAATAAAACTTCATGTAGTCCATTTCCTGCAGCATTATAATTTTGTACATGACATGTAATTTAAGTTTTTTAATTATGTATGAGAATGAAAAACAGTGACAAACTGGGCTATTGCCTGGCCCAAGGCCACAGCTCTGGCCTTTGTATGCACGGAGACAATAACTGCAATAACTTAAGCACATAGAAATAATATATTGATGTGTTTAGAGGCTACACATCCCCATAGAAAAGCCAGTACAATGTCATAGTGTCAAGGTCAAGGGCTGGCTATTTATCTTATAAAAATGACATTCATTTAGAGCACATGAATCATCAAATACTCTCTCTGATGCCAAAAATTCAAGAACAGGAAAGTCAGGATTCACTATGATTCCCAGCCTGTGACAGGAAAACAGATAATGCTCCAACATAACTCTGAAACATTGGAAGCAATAATCTGCTCCCGCAGAGTATAGCAGCATTAGACAGAGAATATATATCAAAATCTGTTTATGACAAAAGCCCTGGCCTCGTAAAACAAAAGGACAGAAAAGTAAAAGCCCAACATTAAAGATTTACGCACAACAGCGTTTGTGCTCAGCTCCTTTCATTGTTCGCTGGATTAATGAGTGGTGGAAAGAATGAGCAAGCATTTCCCTAAGTCAAGCTAAACTAAAGCCAGAGATAGAGCAGGGGAGGGAGAAAGCAGCAAACAGGGTCATCAGTAGGCCAGGGTCTTAAATCAGACCAAAGGCCGGCCCTGGTGTCAGCCCAGGACCAGAGGGAGAGGAAGCTCTTGAAAACAATAAGGAGGGGCTGAAAGGAGGCCTATTTGTTGTGGATTTTTCTTTTTTCCCTTCTTTTTCACCATTATCAGCTGGGCCTGAAAAAGCAGCTGGACAGATGGAGGCTAAAGTGTGCTCATGCCTCTGGGTCATAATGAACTGTTGGTTATTCTCATACAAATGGCATGAGTTTAATGAGGTATCATGCTGAAAATGATTACAGACTTTATTCATTCAAAATGCTCCAAAAAAGCTGTTCCAGTGATTTATTTGATAGCTGTTGTTTTCTTACCCCCGCAACGGCTTCACATCTGCAAACTGTCTGACTCAAACTGTCCTGTGGCTAAAATTACGATGTGATAAATTGCATCATGAAAGATTTAACTGCTCTGACATTAAACAGCGTTCACAGCATAATGTAGTGGTATTTCACCACGGATAAATACAGCATATCTCCCGCTTTGCGTGACATCTGAAAGCGTTTTAGGAACATTTAGTGCAATTCTCACCATGCTTTCTGCGCTTGTAGACCCATGCATCATCTTCTCTCCATCTTTCTTGCTTGGTTTTATCTGTTTGTTCACAACTACACTCTACATTCAATGAAAAATGCATGCTTGTATCAAGAGTGCTCCTTTCTAGAGGATCAAAAGGATATGGTTGGACAAACAATCCGATATCCAAGGTTAAGAATACAAGGATAATAAATCACTTGAGCGTCATGTTCAATTTTCAGGATGACATTACGTGGCATTATCCATAACAGGATTTAAATTGTTATCAGGACACTGAACAATCCACTTTGCGTCCGGCAAGCATCCTGCCTCTAGTGATTCATAGGGAGGAAACTACTATCACATTTTCCAGCATCCCACTGCAGCAGAACACCGGTGCACTTCATGTACTTGGATGATTGGTTGAATAAATTGCTTCCATCCTGGCTGCTGTTGACACTCATGTGGACGAGTGCTATCAGTTTTAATTGTCTTTCTTCCCTCACTCAGCCTGGGTCTGCATCTCCTTCCTGCCTCTCTTGAACACAAGGCCAAAATAAATTAAGTTCAGTCTCAGATTTGGCTGAACACGCTGCACTACAAGAACTCTAACTCACACATCTGCTGGAACCTCATGGGATCTGCAGTTAATTAGCTAAATATTATCAGTAAAAACTTCTCTGAATGAATAAATAAGGGAATGAAGTCTATTTATTAATATTATTTCCATTACTAGCATCTGTAGAAATAACTCTAAAGCAAACTTCTTCTTTTTTTTACAGCACCTGCACTTTTCACACAGACTTTTCAGCCCACGCAATCTTTGGATGCTTCAAAGAAACGGCAATGTTGTCTGGCCACGTCTTCGTTAGTGCATCTTCCCACTGCCTTTCATAGGAGTTCAGGCTGGGATGCTCTAACTAGCCAGCAGCTAGTTAGAATAACTTAGAAGAAAGACTACTTTTGTAGGGCAGAGTTTCTTCTGTTGTTACTTGTTGTAGCAGTGTTATTTTATAACTCACCCATTTATGTTCTAGTATTAGGGGCATGGGCTCTGTGAGCTTGAGGTGGGTGCCAACACAGGTGAATATATCTTTTGGATGGCTCTCCTTTAACCAATTTGAGTCACTCAATGTGCCACTCTTTTTGGGGCATTTTTGAAAATAATAAGTCTTGCTGTTTGATATACAAAGAAGTATACAGCTTTAAGTGGAATTATACTATTATTTTGTTTATGTTTCAGCACTAAGAAGCATTTGTCTGTGATGCCCTTTGCTAACAAAGCTTGCTAGCATAAGCTTATTACTTAACCCTATAAAACCAATGTTAAACCATTGTTCTATTATAAACTGGTGTTACAAGCCCATAACCATACCAGTAGAGGGGCTGTAGCCTTTATATTTATTTATGTTTGTTGGTTTGTTTTACACCTGGAAAATCTTTACTTTTCATGACAAGCTAAGCTTCATATTTACCTCATAAAACCACAAATCTTCTTATTAAAAAGAAAATACATTTACTAGCGATGCTACTAGTTACTTATGAAAAATTCAACAAGGTTATTAAAGCTGATTTGGGGAATAGGTAAATGGAAGGACAATATAGAGGATTATCCATGTATTCAACTACTATATTTACTATAACCAGGAGTTTTAGATATACATTCAAGCTAAATTTGAATTCATATTGTGCTTATAAAAGGATAAGCAAGTACAAGTTTAGTTTCTAAAAGTGGTAACATCATAACAACAACCAAAAACAAAACAAACACAAAAAACACCATAACAATGAAACCAGAAACAAAATTTCTTGTCCAGTTCTGCGGCTGTGGATACAGCTGTAACAGCCTTGATGAAATTAAAGAATTGCTTGAAGTTGCAAACACATTTTACATATGGACTCTTCCTGTGTTATCTATCTGGCATGTCTTGGTAGGAATGAACCACTGGCAAAGCATAATAGAAACACTGATTGGCAGTGATATACTGTATCTGCAGCCTACCTTTTCATTAGAAGCCCCTTGGTTTATTGATTTAACAATCCATCCAGTTTTCCTACAAAATCTGAAAACAATCAGCGTGCAGTGCAACACAATGCTGAGGTATTAATCACAAAAGGCAGCACTTTATTCACACAACCCTAGAATTGTTGCAACAGCTGCTAAGCATTCTGGTAAAGCGAATGATTTATGGCTGTGTAGCAATAACGATGAGGCAGAGTCATTACCATATCGACAGGCTCCCAGATGGATTATCTTCATTGATTACTTCATGGCCTGTTAATAGTATTTGTTTGAAAGGCAAGGGGAAGAAAAATGTGCTTGATGGCCCTGCTCTGCAGCTTGCATGGAGGAAGCAATCTAGCAGAAATATTTCCAACCATCTATGGCCCTTTTTTCTTACCACAAACTAGTATCATGGCTGAGGTTATTTTCAGCTTTTCATACTCTGAGGCTCCACAGTTGCCAGATCAAAAGACATGGGAGGTAAATAGTGTGGATGATGATCAACAGCAAGCAGAGTTCACATGTGTAAGATTTCACAACTAATCACAGGCCACTCTAATTCATGGAGCACCTTGTTCCGCTTGCCTGTATATCATACTGTATAATGCCTTTTTTTTTTACTCTTGCCACCTAGGCTTCCCATCCTGTAACCTTGCCAAGGTCAGCTGAAGGAAATGATACTGCTACGCCACAAGATTTATGAGAGATTCACTCCCGTTTGTATCCCTGTTTACAGAATACATTGACTCGCAGCAAGGAGCTGTTTCCTTCCCCAGTGGTTTACCAAGCGGGAGCCCATCTATTGGGTGTCAAAGGGTGCATGAGTCCAGCACCTTGTCTCCTGTGACAGGTGCTAATTGAAAACCAAACACTGGCTGCATCCAGTTTAAACCTCAAAGCTTCACTTTGCCCTTCTGTTACCGCACCGACACTGATAACCTTGGACACTGATGTAAACCATAGTATCTCATGTCACAATACAAAATGATTCATGTGAAGGTAAAAATACTGATAAAATTGACAAACCTTGTATGCATTACATACCAGATAAATAAATATGATTTAAACAATCCACTGTGCCAATCCAACAAATCCAAGTTCAATAATAAACCTTCTTATAGCTCTACTTTGTCTTTGGAAAACTAAATATCTGGCCAGTCAAGCAGGTTTAGCCAATATCTGGCTGTAGTCAGTTTAACCAAGCTTTTTTGCAGACAGCACTACTTGCAACAAATAAAAAACAATGACCAAAAATATGGGGCTGATAACCAAACAATGATGCACAATATGCCAAAGGGCTCAGAGCAAGCTGGGGATCACTGCAGAGTGATAATTCTGATAATTTCCTTTCCTTCTTTTGTACAGCATCTTTCTGCAGCAAGTAAATTCAGATGGCTTTACAAAAATATTAAAAGCATCACAGATAGATGAAAAATGGAAAAGTAGGGAAAAAACAAGAAACAAAACAGGAGAATAAAATGCACTTTGCTGCTATAGTGCAGTAAGAAGTATGAATAAATAATCTCAAATATGATTTAATAATAAGAATTACAAAAACAAAACCTTTAAACTTTGATTCAAAACAGCTAAGACCTAAAGTTTTCTAGGAGTATGTTCTCCATATTTACTTTGACTCTGGGAACTGAAGTTTAGTTTAGACCTGCATTGCAGGTCTAAACATATAGTTTAGACCAATTAAGTGTTTTTAAATCAGTGGCATTATTCTGAAGTATTCTAAAATATTTGGCACACATAAAACCAGTGTAAAGTTTACAGAACAGGACTCGTGAGCTCTTTCTTAGTCAGTCCCCATTTCAGTAATCAAGCCTACTAAAGTTAAAGTCACAGATACTTTTTGATAAATCCTGTCGAAACATAAGGCCTTTAATTCTTCATATATAATAGGATCATATACTAGTTTTCTTAATGTTGTTATTAAAGCTTAAGCCTGAATCCATGAGACTAATTTATTTATTTTTAATCTTTAGTGATGGAAGTTGAGCACTGATTTTAATCATTCTTTGGCTCCAAAAACAGTTAACAGTTTAACAGTTTTATTGTTATTCACCAAAATAAAATCTTAGCACATCCAAACACTAATTTTCACAGTGCAATTAGTTGGTACTTGTATGAGACTAAGACCCCTTGGGTAGAAGATCTCTACATAATCTGCTTGATTATAAATTATAAGATGTTCTTTGGAGATCCATAATTGGGCTTAAAACATGTTGAAAAGAAGTGGCCCTAGAATGGAGCCTTGGGGAACCTTCATGTGTCATTTTTATCTGTATTGATGTGTTGACTACCCACCTAAAAATAGATTCAAAACAGTTTAGTACTGTCCTAGAAAGCCTGTTTATCATTCTGTCTACTAATCTGTTTAATGCTTAAGGAGGAAAAGACTTTTGAACAATTATAGTTTCTTAAGCATATCATACTGACCTAAATGTCAAAAACACTGACCTATAAAATGGATTTGGAGTTTTAAAATAATAAATATAAGTTTTTGTCTCACAATCTGTGAGTGAAAGGTGATCATCCATGAGCAGATAAAGCAGTTGTAAGGATACAGGGGTGACTGGCCTTCACATGTCCTTGGCATTGTAATAAAGGGATAGCGAATAGTTGTGACTGCATCGCCCCTTGTCATTGACAGGGTGCTGCCCTGCCCCTTGCTCGAAGAGGACCTGGGGCTTTAAATTGCTTCCATCTCTGAGACTCTGATTAATGAGAATAGTTCTAATCGGAGTTCTTGAGGCCAACAGCATTAGTCTTAATCTTCCAAGCCCCATCCAGCAGCAACACTGACATTTAATGTAGGGCTAGTGCAATGGTAATGAGAATTCATTCCCCAACAAGGGAGCAAACTCTTCTACAGTACCCCCCACACAGGTCTTGGATATGGGAAGGTTATTGGACCTGAGTTTCAAGGGTTATTAGTTCTCTTCAGGCCATGAGTTACCTAAAATATTGTGTGGTTTACAGTCTACTTTGAGGCAGGACGAATTAAACTGTTTCTGAGCACACAAAAGATTTAAAGCTCCTATACATTCCAGGATACAGTCTGGCAAAATGCTGAATTTAACAAATGTAAAATGTGCTAATTAATTTTTCAGGGAGTTTACTGAGCTAAAATCCCAAATATGTGGTTTCAAGTTTCTGCTGAGTTTTTCTTGCAATTTAATCTTTGGATTTTGGACTGTTGAACAAAACAAGAAACTTACAGGACCATTGTTCACAATTGTTCTGGTATAGAGCTTGAAAATAATTAATGGCATGACAAATCCCCTTATCAGTAAACATTTTAACAATTAATTGATTAATCAAAACACTAACTAAATGATTAATGAGTTTGTAGCATATAGTCTAAATGTGTCCTTTGTACATGTGTATCTGTGCTTATGAATAAGCATATTTAGGTTGCATCTAATATTCATGTATATGTGAAAACCAGGCAATCAAAGAACAATAGAGTCAAACCAGGCAACCTCTATCAACTGAATAAAAGCCAATCCCGCTGTTGAGTGCACTTGTACCGATGCAAACAGTCCTCCTGTGCTCAGTTAGCAGTAAGTAAATTGCTCTGGGATTTGTATTGCCGGAATGCTTTAGCAGGTAATTCCTCTCTGTCTTTCATTTTGTTTGTCTGTGTTAAGTTCCCACTCTGGCCCCATCCATTCTCACATCCAGTTCCCAGCTTTGTCCATCCATCAATGGGCACACTTTGTCAGTGCTGACTTCATCCTGGCGACTGCAATCACATCCGAGCAGGGCCCGACTGCCACTGGGGAGCTTTTTCACCTCCCATCTGCATCTCCCCAATCTGCTGACGGAGCCCCTGACGTGCAGTGTTTTCTATTGCACAGGCAAGCAAAAAAACACTAATGCTGCACCTCATTTCTTCAGACCACTCTTGGCCTCGCATGGCAACAAGAGAGGAGAAGAGAGAGAGAGGCAATGAGTTGAGATTGAGAGAGGCAGTGAGATAAAGACTGGGACCAGTTTCATGAAGGATTGGCTCTCAGGTCAGGCAACAGCTCAATTTGCCTTTTCTTCTCAAATACATCAATAGACATCACAAGTAGAAAATGTATCACTAATTAAGACCTGGAAAGCTGCAGGTCAACTGTACTGTGTGGTGGGAGTGAGAGAAAAAGGAGACGGAGTGAGAGACAGAGCTATGGCACATAAGTCAGTAGTCTTTACACTGTAGGCTACCACTATGAAGCTATGTGGAGCAGAACAGCATTAATAAAAGCTGTCATAATTGTTTAATAAATTTTTTCATAACTAATCTATGTTTGATTTCCAACAATTACTAGTACTAGTACTTCAACACAGGACTTAAAAACTCTGGAATGTTATTACGGATGATGTGATGTTTACAAGGTAAAGCAAGGCACAGCACTCACTTTACAAAGTAATACAACAGTGCATTTGCATGTATTTGATTGCCAACCAACTAACTTTTAGATTAGTTGGTGTTAGGTTAGCAGGCCTGAGGACGTGGCTAGTGCCACTTCAAATGAGTAAGATTAATTCATAATATTGACTTCTGTTGTTTAAAAGAAGCATGGACAACGCCAGCAATGATCTTTATGGAATAGATTCGCACAGCGCCATAATTCAGACTCGTTTACATCAGGGAACACTAATTAGACCGCAATGGAGGGTTATTAATAGGCTGGACTTTCCAGAATGATCTTGTTATAAATGGGCCCTGTCAAGACTTTCCTCAACCTCCAAATGAGTATTCTCACTTCACTGCCCCCATCCCAAGCATCAGCACCAGCGCCAAATAACAAATGATTGCCATTAACGGTATTGTCAGTAATGATGGCTCAGAACAAACAAAAGTCCATAAATAACAATTTGCAGGGGGGAAAAAATGCCCTTAAATGAGACAGATAAGAAGGTGAGTTGAGGGCCTGCAGAAATAAAAGAAAAGACTTCTATTTGGGCAGAAGAAGGAAAAGAGAAATATCTCATAATAATGTCTGATCTAAAGAATGAAAATTTGGCTACTCTGACCTGCCTGGTCCTTCCTGCACGAGGCTCTAATGTTATTTGCAGATTACAGCTTACTCCATATACACACACAAACACACACACACACACACACACACACACACAGACAAATCCTCCACCACACACTCAGCTGAGTGGGCTTAAACAACAAAGCAGCTCCTGCTCAAGTCTTTTACCGGGACACAAAGGCAATTCCTCATATTAATTAAGCCCTGTCACAGACATGCTCGCTCCCTCTCGCCAAGCACATGTCCGCAGCTCTGATATGTGGGCTAAGTGTTTTCCCTGATGCCTCACTCTTAGTCTGCTTTTCGCATAAAGCCTCTAGTGGGAGCCGCTGTTTACAGAGTCAGTTCCACTTACGCAAATCCCCCTGCCGTGTAAACAATATCCACGGCAACTAAACAGAGTGCAGTGCTGGGTGTTTATGGCGTGAAAAATGTTTATCCAATTAAGTGACATTTCAATAACATAATCCTAAAACCATGAAGGCTTTTAACAAGATTACATGACCTACAGAGAGGCAAGAGAGTCACCCGCTCTGTGACACGTGGCTCAATATCATTAAAAGCAGCAGCAAAATATGACCATAATTACTTGGAGTCCCAGTAGCCAGTGCCAGTGGACAACAGTAAAGTTTGCTGCTACTGTGAAATATGACATTGCAAAGCCCATCACTGACAGAAAATAAGCTTATTTTGGAGTCAAGAGGATTTTTGGTGTGAAGAATGTTAATTCAATTGCTCAGAATGTAAAAAAAAGAAAGAAAGAAAGAAAGAAAAGTCAAAAATACAAATAGAAACAGATTTGATTTCCCTTTATGTGGAAGTCAGTGAAAACGTCAGTTGTTCTACCATAAGTCCAAGGTGTGCAGCTCAAGCTAGTACGTCAAAATAATGGGACACATAAACCCAAGGCCTCACGTTATGCACAGAAAACAAATATAGAGAGGGAGGTATCAAAATAATGAAAGATTGTTTATGTATTGTGGCATGAAATGGGAGGGTGTATGAGAGAGGCTGCGGCTGGGAGAGGTGATGGTGACGGATGGACAGAACTGACAGTGCGGTATTCATCCTGCACGCTAGAGCGCACGTCCTGCTAGTGGCGGTCGACAGAGCAATAAATCACAGGCCCTCCATCCTGTATCTACAGCTTATTACATCCACCATGACAAATAAATAATAATCCCTGTCAGCACAGCCCTTTGCTCAAGGATTGAGTCGGAAAGCGTTTGCTCATCACTCCTATTCCTGAGTGAAAACAACAAAGTAGGGGAATTGAAAGGCATGGTTTACTGGCCCTCTGAAACTCTGAAAGACACGTGGAAAAAAGGCACTAAAACATTTGAAGAACATGAGAGGGTGTGGATGTGTACAAGAGAAACACAAAATGTTATAATGCTCACAATCATCATGGTTGTTAACATTATGATATTCTCAATAATGATTGGATTTATTGTGGCTATCTCATGAAAGCAGAAATACAATGATGTTCAAGTACTCCATTTCAAGTACAAAAACAAGGTAAAAGTCATAAGTGTAAATGTAGTAAGTGGAGCCTCTCCCAGCTGCCGTAGGGAAAAAAGCAGGGTACACCCTGGACGGGCCACTAGTCTGTTCCAGGGCTAATTCAGAGACAGATGACCAGTCACACAATTTAGAATCATGAGTTAATCTAACATGTATGTCTTTGGACTGTGAGAGCAAGGAGGACACGCAGGGAGAGTATGCAAAGTTCACACTGGCCTCAGCGGGTCACTGGATTTGAACCCAGGACAGTGCTAGCCACCACACCACTGTGCCACCCATTAAAAAAAAATATATATATATATGTATATATATATATATATATATATATATATATAAGCAATCCTAATGTGCCAGGATAATTATTCAATGACATTGTTATCATGAATAATGTGAGCATGCTAAT
>VUQK01010291.1:47060-68308 GCA_015106715.1 Bujurquina vittata | reverse complement strand
GAGAGAGGGCTGGAGCCCATTCCAGCTGTCAGAGGGCGAGAAGTGGGGTACACCCTGGATACCATGCAAGCCTGTAACAGGGCCAGCACATAGACAGACAACACTGTCCCACTGATGGTCACACCTACAGCCAGTTTAGAATCACCAATAAACCTAGCATGCATTATCTTTGCATGTTAGCTTGGTTAACCAATAATATATAAATCTTGACTATAATAGCAGTAAAAATAGCTCCTGAAGGAAATGATATAGTTCCTGGTAGTAACCAGGGATCTTTGCCTCTTAGGTGAATGTGTAAACCACTACACTATGAAGGCCGAACACACACACACACACACATATACAAAAAAAATCAAATAAGCATGGATCCGCAACCGATAAACTTATACCACACTACATGAAAGCCAGGCTAAATAAATGAGTTGAGATTAGTTTAACTCTATACCACCCTGCTTGCATTGCTAGAGGCTAATTTGCCTGTTATCAGCATGTTCTGTGGTTGCGTCATCACTGCTAGTCTGTTCCTGTGTGTATAACAACTACAGGTCCCCCTAAAAATGCAGAAAATTAAGTGACAAGCCGAAGAGTGAATATTACCTTAGTAATCCACCATTACCATCATTTAAATAGTAACCATAGTAGCCAGATAATGCAGTAGAGTGTGACATGGTGTAATGTGGCAAAAAAGCAGATACAGATGGATGGATAGAATGCAGTACAAATACCTGAAAAATGTGTTTGAGTAAATGTTACATCTTAAACCACCATCTTAAAAAGACCAAGAGTAAACGCTAAGGAGAATACTTGTCCATGAGTCCTGGTATTCCGTTTGCATTCCACATGTGTGAATGATGAATAAATTATGAATCTTAAAGAAAGGTTTCAGGGTAGAGGACATGAAAGTATAAAGACAAGGCTGTCAGGTTTTAGATACATAAAATATAATTTTTTGGGGGGATACATCTAGGAGCTATCTAATTGTTTAGTCAATGAATGTGCTGAGCTGCTGGCTGTATTGTTTGGATCAATATAAATTGATTTACATGTGTCTGCAGAGAAACACATCCTCCTCCCTGCTCATCTCCTCTCTGCATCTCCTCCTCCTCCTTTCACATTATTTAGAGGACATGTGCTATAAAGCTCATTTCAGGCCTTTGTCCCTCATGCCCTCGTGTTTCTGTAAATTGTATAAGACCATTTAATCTTCCTTAGATGAGGAACCATTTACTTTGCACCGTCCTTCAATAAAAATTAAAAGCTCTCATAAAAACAGGAATGAGAGTGGAGCGCCCTCGACTAAATCAAGGAGTGTTGTTCTTTCAAAAGGCGAGCCTGAACACTTCCTGGGCCTGTTTTATTTTGACATTTGTAGATTACCTGAAGTGTTAAAACGAAAATAAAATGCAGATGAGAGCGTGCCGTCGTAAAGGTTAGCGAACTGTAAATGGAGCTCTCCATCTTCCATCGTAATAGGTGCAAAATTGTAAACATGCTGAGGGATGTGAGAGTATGTCCTGCGGTTCCTTTAGGGATTGCATAAACATTAATCATAGAATCACTTGGCCATGATTAATCATGAGTACTTGATCACAGTGATCTCTGAGAGGAAATAAGGACCTCATTACTGCTGTCTCATAACACTCACTATCACTATAAATTGCAGCTGTCACACACACAACTAATTTTAATCTCAGAAAGGTGACTTTATTGCAAGATCATTCTCAAGGCTAAGTATGTTTCCTATACGACAGGTGAGTGATGAGATAAAAGTTTAGTGTTACTGAGGAAACCAATTCAATAAACACAGTACCTCCTTTACTCTTCTCCATTATCTAAATTAATGCTGGAACAACTCGCTGTTTTCTCAGTTGACAGAAAATTAATTGTGTCATGACAATTACCATAATTACTAATAATCACATAATTAATGGCAACAAATACAAATATTCTTTATTAAAACATGCAACTGCTCTGCTGACTGCTAGAATGACTGCTTTATGACTATCAAATCAAGTAAAATGAATAGTAGTTAACCAATTTATAGTGAATGAAAGAAGGAGAAAAATGATGGACAGCGGGGTAGAGTATATAAGAAATTTAACGAAGTGAACCTATAATTAAAGTGGAACAATAATACACACACACACACACAGGCACAGCAAAGCAGTAAATACATGCAACATTCCTGTTTTTTAATCTTTTTTGGGCTTTTTATTTCCCCTTTAATTACACAGACACTGTGATGCATTATAGATGACTTTTGTGATGTATCGAGTATTGCAGAATGACACAATGCTATTGTTGTCATGATCAATGTGATAATGCTATCGTATTATTATATTGTGAATGATTCATTGATTACTGTGATCTCAGCATGGTAAGGTACTACAGACAAATTCAAATTTGACCTGAAGCGAGGAGAGTTACTCTTATAGGAAAGGGGTAAGTACTATGTATCAAAATTTACATCAATACTAAATTTACTTAAAAAGCACAAACATCAACCTTGCAGAAGAAAGTCAGTTGGGGAGCTGGTGATTGCAAAGGTTTCTGAGAATACTTTCAAGGACTGCAATAATATTTCATTAAGAACCAATAAAATGAACAGACCAACAGATCAGTATTGCCACCATGTAGCATGAAGCAGCTAGCATGGCAAACAAACAAATAGTAGCTTCTTGCTTCTATTACACTTCACAGGTTTATGTGTATCTGTGATTAAGTTGTCCTCCAACAAAGTCCCATGTAAACATTCCTAAAAAAACTTTTTTTAAAAAACTGAGGGAAACAACAGGGAACAAAGTCACAGCATTTTATTTGTTTTTGTCAGCCGGCACTGCATGTGAAACACCGGGACATGATCACACAGTAGTTAACACACACATTTCATCTTGCACAAGCATAAATCCCAACAACAACGTTGGCCACTTACGTAGGTTATGAATGTAGGCCCCACAAAGACCCAACGCAGAAGCGTAAATCAGGCCTAGAGACTGGTCAACAACCCTGTCGACCACCAGTCACTGGGGAAAAAATGTATTCCCTGACCAGTTAGTGGATCTGTCACAGAAAACCTTTCACAATCACACCTACGGGCAACTTAGAATCACCAGTTAATCTAACTGCATGTCTTTGGACTGTGGGAGGAAGCCACATGGGAAGAACATGCAAACTCAACACAGAAAAGCCCCAGGACCTTCTCTATGCCCCACTCGCCCGGCCAGCTGTCTTAGGCCTTCAAGCTCAGGTCCTCTAGTAGAGGCCTGAGAGCTTCAGGGTCTGCACTCTTCTGGAGATCTTAGCTGTCGTTCCTAAAATCTACTGGAGCCAATCTCCCAGTTTGGGGGTCACTGCCCCGAGTGTTCCAATTATCACGGGAACCACTGTTGCCTTCACTTCCCACATCCTCTCTAGCTCTTCTCTGAGCCCTTATTTCTTGAGCTTCTCAGGTTCTTTCTTCTTGATGCTGCCCTCTTTTGGTATTGCTAGGTCTGTCACTATGGCCTTCTTCTTCTGCTTATCCACCACTACTATGGTTATGGTTGGCTAGCCATCACCAGTTTGTCTGTCTGTATCTGGAAGTCCCACAGGATCTTAGCTCGGTCATTTTCAACAACCCGTGGGGGCATATCACATTTTAATCTCCAGACTTCCAGGTCATACTTGGCACATATCGTCAGCCTAATAGCATAATTGCCCAAGTCATATTTTGGCCAAAATTGAGATATCTATCTAAATGAATCTACACTGCTAGCAGAGTAGAATTAGGTAGGTATCTCAAAATATGCCAAAATATGAGTTAGGCAATTATGCTATTAATTATACCTAATTAGAATTAGGTAGGTATCTCAAAATATGCCAAAATATGAGTTAGGCAATTATGCTATTAGGCTAACGATATGTTCCTGTGTGTGTATGTTCCTATAACCAAGTTGCCATAAACTTGGTTATAGTGTTCCATATATGCCCTGCCTACAGCATCTTACACCCTGGTGTTATTGTCTCAGGGGCATCTCTGCACAGCCTGCACCTGGGGCCTTGCCTGGTATGGTAGACCCCAGCTTCTATCAATTTTGTGCTTAGAGCTTGTTCCTGTGCTGCCATGATTAGTGCCTCTGTGTTGTCCTTCAACCCAGCCTTGTCCAGGCATTGGTAGGATTTTTCTATATAAGCCACATTATTCATAGATAGACAGACAGACAGACAGACAGACAGACAGACAGACAGACAGACAGACAGACAGACAGACAGACAGGTAGATAGATAGATAAAGAAATTAGGGGGAAAAAACAGAAACCAAAAAAAACAAGGTTTGAATAGAAATCGAGACTTTTACATTAGGAGTACCATTAAGTACCAGGAAGTACCATTCTCCAGGTTAACAAGATGTTTGGATGCATTTTTTTTGTTTGTTTTTTCACAAAGCCTTAAGAGGTCACTAAGCTTTAAATTCTAACCATAAATCACAATAACAATGTGTATAAACAATCAGTCTGGTGGATTTGAATTACACAGTTTGGGATTACACAGTTTTACTCTAGGCTCAGTTACAAGCTTTTTTTTAAAGCTTTCAATACTTTAGTGTATAAACTTTTAGTTCTGGACTTATGATTGAACAAAACAGCACATTGGGAGTCTCTTATTTGATTTTTTTCCCCTTTCTTCTTGACTGATCTGAATCCAATTCTAAGCATATCTGGAGGCAAAATCCACCTGCAAGGTTTAGTTTCCTGTCAAAATGAACCACGACCTGAGCCAAGCTAATGCTGAGGACCCAATAACCTTTTAGTGTGTGAGTTAAAACAGTACAGTGCTAAGAAAAAAAGACAAAGCCCAATTAACATGTTTTTGGGAAACTATAAATCTTCCCCAAGCAAACACTGTACCTGAACTCTCGGGAAAGGCCCAAATTCCACAGAGCAAGCGAGTGAATATTTGGACCAGTAGACCACATGACATGTGTGCTTGACACATATGAGTCAGCTGCTGTCAATCAGGTTGTCTTTAAATTGATCACATTCTGAAATTCTTATGGGATTATACAGTAAGTTCCTAAATCCTCCTACTGGAAAAAAAAAAATTACCGCAATACGAGGATTTCAAAGACTTTCCATGCCACGGGAGGGACAGAACAGACAAGCACTTGGGTGGGACAATCCTGATAACAGCTATTCACCCTGTTACATTAAGAGGGTCAGGAGTTCATGCCCCTCTGTTCAACTCTTCAGGCTGGGCTTTGAACTCCTGACCCGCTGGAAAGGGGGAGGCCCTCCATGCACAGTAGCTGCATTTACAAATGGATGCTGACTCTATGCCAGCACAGCCTAATCGAGAGGAATCTGATAAGATCTCGCTTCAGAAAGAGCTGCTCAGCCAGCCCTTTGTATTTATGGGTAAGTCTCATGGTTACCCCTGACCATAAATCATGTTAATTGGTTTACTGATAAAATGTCTGTCAGGCCCTATTCACATAGTGCTGTGGCACCCCCAGTTACTGTTTAATCTTTGTCCTGCAATAGTTCATCTGTTTAACTGACTGGAGGTGAGGAGGAGTGGAAAAGGGGGTTCGTGCCCATATCACACCACAGTGTAATGGTAATTTAACCCATTGCTTGGTTGACTACACTGATAAATGACACGATTTTCCCTGAAAAACAATTGGCAACACAATGTTAACATATAAGATGATCACCTTTCCAAGTTACCAGTTTTTTGTTTTGTTTTGGGGGTTTTTGTTCAAATAATTCAACTTAATTAACTGTAAAACTTCCTGATTTTTATCGTCACATAAATCTCCTCAGTGTAGTCACTGGTTACTCTGATCTGTTCGAAGATGGCAATATCTCATTCCACAGGCTGGTGGTGATAAATAAAAATTGTCTGTAAAGATGTCTGGCTTTAGACTTCTCAGTAAATTGTATTGACTTTCTGGCAAGGACGTTGAAGCCCACAGGACTAAACTGTCCCTCTTCAACAGATAGACCACACACACAGACGTTCATTTACCTGTCAGATTAACATTAGGAGCAACTCTGCTCCAGGCCATATGGCAAGTTACCAGGAACAGTACTTGGAGAAAGAACTAGTTGTCTTTGAAAATGTCAACAATCATCAATTTACAAAAACCGAAATACTTTAAAAAGCAAAGGCGTACTATGACACTTGTGTTTAATTTATATACTGTAGAACAAGAAGACTTTTCCTGTTATAGTGGTCAGCTTTCTGCTATGAAACTTTCTCTAGCTCTAGTATCTTAAGTGTAACTTAATTCTGATAGTTCATAGTCGCAGATAATTGTACACAAGTTTCTTTCTAAGTAGATCATGTGCTTCCATAGGAAGCTGAGGCAACGCAATGCAATCTACTCTTATTTGGCTGGCGTTGATCTTTGCATGATTAATGGTTTGAAAGGATCCAGAAAAAAGGTCAAATGCAGGAGCTGCTATATGGGGTAATTAAGACAAACATGATTAATAACCCCAAGCTGCCACTGTGTTCTGTAAACAAGATGCAGCCAGATGGGATGCATATTTTGAATATCATACATTAGTTTTCCAGAGCATAAGGGCGCAAAGCTATTGAAGGCACTCTGAAATAAGCCTTATATTAATGTTGCTGAAACACAGCTAATAGCTTGTGATGCATGGTGAGAGTGCATTAATGTAACAAACTTTATACTTCATTAAAACTGTACAATCCATCTAAAAATAGCATTACATCAATGATCACATTAATGGAGTAGAAAAGTCAATGGACTTAATTGCTCCTTAGCTTTATTGTCTCCAGAATATGAGCTGTAGATAACACGAGTACAGTATAATAGCTCCATCGTGGAGACTTTCAAGACGAGCTATGATAAGAGTCCTGACTGAGAGAGGAAAAGTCTGACACTCTTATTCAGTCCATTATCTTACTTACTCCCCTCTCTTTCTGCCCACCAGTGTGACTGACAGTATAGAGGGATCAGGTCCAGCTTCCAGGGAAAGCAGGGAGACAGGTGTCAAAATGGTCCAGCAAGCAAATCTAACCCTCGCTAATCAGCCCTGTTGTTCCTCTACAATCCACGTCTAGTCAGCAGCTCTCATTCCGTATGAAAAACAATTACGCCGGTTTGAAGTTGAGTGCGCACTAACTCACCTGTCTCTTCTGATAAGTGTGAAGATGGAGCAGTGGGAGGCGAGAGGGAGACGGAGAGGGCAGTGGGAGAGAAGAGAAGCAGGAATCAGAGGCAGAGATGAGTCTGACGTGAAATGTGTTTGGATGTATCGTTTCTCAGGCTTCCCAAAAACAGCAGGGCTACATCTAAAGATATGTCAGACACTTGATTAACAACTCAAGTGAAGAAAGTCAACTAGAAAACACAACACCCTGCAATATTAAACGGTGGGAGAAAAGATAAAACCAGAAGGAGAAGAGTTTTGATAAAAGAAAGGGCCTGTCTTCGTTGATGAGACTGTTTGCTTGTTAGATTAATATTTTATCTTCACTGACATCTGCTCCAAAGTTAGGAAGAATGAAGGAGTGAGTTTTAGGTGGAAATTCATGAAGGATTTATAAACAATTGAACATAGGGTAAGCATGAAAAACAATGAAAACAATACGTAAAGTAAAAATAATATTTGAATATATAATAAACACGTTATTCACACCCTCTTTCATGTACCACTGATAGTGGTCCCTAAATTTTAAGACATAGGTCTTGGTTATAAAAACGTGCTGGCACAAATGACTTATGAGGTCATTTTTTAAAGGAGGACAGGCTCAAATTTGGACTTAACTATCAGTATTTAAATCTTTACTGTAGGCAAGACTTATTTACTGCATCACAGTCATTCAGATGGTGTTTAAACGTCAGTTAAATGAAACATAAATGTCACTTTTAAACATATATTATGGTGCAAAAGTCAAGAGCCACTCATTTCTTTGTATTTTGCTAGGAGAAATTGGAAATTGGTGCAGCGATTTACTGAAAACTATGCAAACACATACACCGTATATAAGGCAAAATCTGTAGCTTGAAAATAACTATTTAGTATGACCACCTTGATTCTTCACCACACACTGAACTCTCTTAGGCAAGCTTTCTTATGATTTCTTGAAGTCGTCCTTAAGAGATCCAGCATTGCAGTCCTAAACCATGACAGAGCGTCCACCGTGTTTTACCGATGGCTGTAGACACTCCATGTTATTCATCTCCAGGCTTCCTCCAGAGCTCTTTGGGTATCACCTTCTGGATGCAAAAATACCATTTTATGCCTGTTTTATTTTTGGCATGTTTTGCAATTTCAAAGAAATTGAAACAAATTATGTCTTTTTGTGACAGGTTCAAAGTAACAAAGTGCCACAGATACAATTTTAATTTGGTTCTTTGCTAAATTGCAATGTGTAGACACAACACTGGTTCATCCCTTGGGTTTTGTGCCTTTTTTTGAATGATTCAGTTTTAATTTGCTTAACAAAAATGTTCAGGTACAAGGACTGGACTGAAAATGAGTAAAAAAAAAAGCCATTGGCCAAAGAAAAACTTTGAAAGACCTTCAGAAAGTCTGAAGAATTACAGCTCAAGCCCAATTTAAAATCATATAAAAAGTCTGGCCCCTTGGAAGCAAAATATAAAGACATTACTTTTGCACAGTGCTGTAAATTTAGAATGTCAAAACATCTTTTTCCCTCCAAATGATCTTAACGTTTGAAAAGTAATCTGTGTCTATTATCACACATTAACAGGCCTGCGGCTGGACATATAGCCTGCGACAACATGCAGTAACACATTCATTAAAACACACATGAAAAGATGGGGCTAATTAACTAACAATATCCATTAAATTGTTCCCTTACTTCAAAGAAGAATTGTTCCAAGAAGGAGGAGGACACGCAAGCTGGGATGGACAAGGCACCACACACTCATGTATTGAAATAATAGCTGACAAAGATCCTCAGCATTTGTGTCAGTGTAATGCTCAGTGGCACCGAAAGCAGTGCCACTACCACAGCCTCCGGTTTAATTCATGGTGATGGGCCTGGGACTCTCTGCGGGCTGAGGAGGCCCACTGATGCGGTCGGCAGTCGGCCCTAATGCACCGGCTTGATGGGAGATGAGCAGGGAGGGGGAGCGGTCGCAGCCAATGGGCACTTGCTGAAGTAAGACCACAGTGACAGTAAGCAGCTGTGAGAACTTTCATTCTCGCTCAACAGGAGCCGGCGCTAAGTAAAAGCGTTTGAGAGGTTTGACAGAGGGGTGTTGTAGAGCTGTGATTAAATGGCAACTATGTGCAGACCTCTGCAAGTAGCTGCAGGTGGACAATAGAGTTTGACCAGTCAGATGAATGATGAAGTCATTTACGGGACTCTTTTATCCATCATTCCAGTCTCTGCTTTGGATCCAGCCAAGATGATTACTTTTCTTTGACTACGTGGTGTTAATGGAAGAAAATGTCAGCCGTGAGTCTTTTGATTATTTATTTGACCTCATAAAGTTGCAAGTTCACACACCCCAACGTGAAGTACTTTACCAAGATATATTCTACAATATTAAGCATTAAACAAAACACCAAAACAACACATTTGAGAAGCTGGAAGCAGAATATGTATATCAAGCCTGCCAGACTTCTTCTAGTTCACTACAAAATTGGGGGACTAAATGTTTCAGGGTTTTAGGGCTAAACGAGCCATTGATATAATATCAATATAAAGATGCTGTCTAACAGGCAACATCATAACCTAGAAATCTGTCAGATTTCATTGTAAAGTCTAAAGATTAATAACAATAAACTACAATTACCGCCACCAGTTCTGTGCCTCTGCCAACTGACTAAGTAGCAGTTTACAGCACATCTATATATTGCTTGCAGGAAAGATTTTGAATTGATTTAATAAAGACAAAAGGTATACATCTAAGTTTATAGCATTTTCACAGAGGAGTATGGATGACTGAAAGAGAACTCTGTACATCGTAGAACCTGAAGCTCAACATCAGCTAAGAGGAACAGGAGGCCCTCTGTCCATTTGTCATTCAGGTACAGGAAGTAAAGAGAGTGGGCTCCAAGTGAAGTGTGAATGAAATCAATTTAAGAAAAAAAAAAGAAAAATGAACTGGACTCACAACAGTGAAGCGGTCTTCAGGAAGGAGAAGAGCAGACTGTTCTTACAAAGCAGACTCTGAACCTCCCCTGCTCCTGCTGAGTTATGTAGGTATGTAATGACGGCCAGAAAATTGTTTTTGTTGAACATTTTGATGACACAGTGAAGGTGAACTTTGACCTTTTAAATATGAAATGTCATCTATTTATTTTCATTGTCATAATTTGCCAATAAATTCTTTAGTTATAGCCAAAGATGTGTTTTGTGAGGTCACAGAGACCCTGGACTTCAAACTCATTAGTTCAGTCCAAAGTCCAAGTAAATATAGGTGCCAAACTGAACTAATTACCTCAAACTGAAAACATATGATGGATAGTAAAATTCATGTGTAAAACAACAACTTTTTAAATGTACTTATTTCGTAAGTTGTAATTATAGCATGATTTGAACTCCTGTTGAACCTTGAAAACTGTGCAATGACAACATGAGGATATTTTAAGCTGCAACATAAAACTCAAGCATGTCGGCATCTGTGACGATAACTCTAAATTATCATCCAACTTTATTCACCACTACTTACAATATATTATTAAAAAATGGAAACAAATTGCAGTTGACTGCACTTCGGTGTGCGCAATCCAACTCCTCAGGAAATCGAGCAATAAAAAGAGCCACAACTCCCCGCGTGGGATGGTTTCACTTTCAGGGTCAGTAGACTTTCCAAAGTAACAAGCCGAGCATATGCCGCAGTGGTTCCCCTTATGTCCCAAGAAAGACCCAATTAATTCATCAATCTGTACACCTCTGTCACTGCCTAGTGCATTTTAGCCCCTTGCCAGCAGAGCTCTATCCATTACCAGCCAGGTTGTTCAGCTCTCTCCTCAGCCTGCCTGCCAAACAGCCATCCAGGGTGGCTGCTGGGTAATTACACATTGCCTTGACAACGCACGATTGTTTTCCTAGCAGTATATTACTTCATTAGTACTTCCCAATATGCTGTATTTTTTTTTTAAATGCCACTTTTTTTTCCACCCAATTCAGTCCAATCTCAGCTCATCTGTATATCATAACAATCATTAATAACTGTCAGTCGGCAGCATCAGTTCAGCACACGGGCTGCCTCATTAGCATGGCCCAGCATTTGTTCTGCGGAGAGGCTGATTATTTTCTACAACAGGCCGGGCCAATTACTTTAGTGAAATGGTATCACATAAATCAAAACTTAACAAGGTGGCAAATTTGAAGTTATCAGATTCCAAGAGATACTGTAACTAATATGTCACTGTCACAAGTGCTCTCTGCAGGTATGCCTCCGCCACACCAAATATATCATCCCACAGGATCTCACAGGCTTTCTAGAGGAAATTACCATATTCAGAAAAGTGGGTATGAAAATGGGAGGGTTCAAGAAAGCTGGTGTTGGGCAATGGAGAGGGTGAGGTGGGTGCAGAAAGACTGATTTGTGCTGTAATGGCTTTTCAGGCCATTGTGGGCAATATAACATTTCGGCTTTTCTTGAAGCTCAGGCCTCTCCTTTTAGTCTTTAGATGATGATATTCATCCATCACATCATGACAGCTACATCAGACCAACAACAAACATGCAAACCCAGCAATCTAAAATATGCTGACACCACATGCAGACACATAAATACTGAACACTTAAGCTCGGCTCTGAGTGGCCTTTTTGTCTGTTTAAACTGGATTTTCAATCTGCTGGGAATTCCCACAACCCGGAATGTGTGATAAAGTACACTTGTGTCCGTTAGGCACTGACACAAGAGCGACTGCAGAAGCTGTGTAAATGGGTTTCTGTTTGTTTGCTCTTGTTTCTTCTCCCTCCACTAACAGAAGCTGCAGTATGCACTGCACAATGACTGGTTTTCACTCGCTGTTAGTTAAAGAGAGATTACCTCTCACTAAAACATTCATCTCATCTTGATGTCATTTGCTCCATTTGTTTTCCACTGTCTGCAGCGCTGCCTCTTCTCATTTCTCATTTTTAAGTGAGGATTGAGGACAGATGGATGCGAACTCAAAGTTTCTGATCTTTAGCAGAAGTTATGGAGGGTTATCTTTGGCTGTATATCTCTGCTCTGGCAGCGCTCCCCTGGTGATGAAGGATTAACCACCGCAGCTGTCTCTTCCCCAGGATGATGCAGTGCACTGCTCCCCGACACGACAGCATCACTTAATCTTAATGTCCGCTTCTCCAGAGCGGCCGCACAGGACAAAGCCAATCAGCATCATATGCCATGAGGATGGACCTACAGCTTGGCCCTGGAGTTTCTCACCCTTGCAGGCCTATTCATCAACTTCAGCCACACCAATCCCAGAGTTCTCCCCTTGCAAACCACAGCGGAGTCGGCCAGTGATGTATAGGACACTGAAGGAGGGGGGCCCAGGCCTGCCATGCGCAAGAGAACACTTATCAGATTGCACATTATGCACTGCTTTGTGTTACTGAGGGGGAAAAAAGGAGGAAAGAGAAGTAATGAATGTACTCAGCCTTCCTTCAGCCCAGACCACCTATTTGCTGTGTTTAAAGAGATATCTGCTCAATAGTGCTCTAGCATTAAGGATGAGGTAGATCTAGAATAATGATCACTGTTCATTTAGATAAATTGCACTGAGGGAATCCATTTGTAAAGATCTGAATTCAGCTGGAAGCAAAGAGAAGGGGATATTTGCTCAGCATCTTCCCAAAACTATTACTGGTAATACAGGATGTGCATGCCTAGCAGTATGGGGGAAGCTATCTCATAATCTCCTGCAGGTTACTGTCTTTATGATATGAAAACGCACACAGAGGCATATGTAAAAAAGAATTTACTCATCGACTTGAAAGCAAGAACGAGCTACATTTTCTTCATTTAACGTGCAATTCTGCTGAAAGGGGTTAGCGTTTTGGGGGTATGCAAAGTGAAGCATATGCAAAGCATTGCGAGCCAATCACTCAGAAGAGCGTGCTGTATTGGTGCAATATCAAAGAACAAAGTACGAATAGATACAGCTAATCCTTTAAAGCCAAAGACGCTTGATCGAGAGATAATCATGCCCTATCGTGACCCATCCTGATAATATAAATCTATGCTAAACAATATGATGATAGCCTTCCTGTAGCAATGAGAGCACGGTGCCAACACCAGCCATCAACCCCCATTGTGAACCTGATAATAAAGAGATGACACTTTTATGATACCATAATTAACAGTGCTCTAGGATGAAATTAAATCAATATGCCCATCTAATATCATTTTCCCTAGTTATGCAAATCAAACATTCAAAGCCCTTGGAAAGTGATATGAATTGCTTTCACATTTCAGTTCACACATATTATCATATCAGACCTCTTGGGTTTGATGACATGGAGGATGGGGGGGGGGGACTTAACGATGTGAAGACCGCGCTGGGGAGATGAGAGCGACTCTGACTGCTGATTAGCTCAACGAGACAACAGGATGATAATGTGAGTGCTAAGATTAAAACAATTCTACTTATTTCTAAGATAAATTAGCAAATCACACTGTATTGGGGATCAGAGTAGGAAAGGAAATCTGGAGAATGTTGCACATCAGATTTAAGCACCTCAGCTGCAGAGTAACAAAACGTCTACCCTGCCATAATGAGATAAATTATAACTTTTAATTCCCCAGAACACATGCTAGCACCCTTTTTTTAAAACCCTGTATCTCTGCAGTGGGAGGCGAGGTGAAAGTATACGGCCTTTCCCTTTATGGATATGAGACAAAAGGGAGGCTGTGATGGCTGGGTGCAGACAACGCTAGCAGCGGCGGAGGGGGTGCCTAATGGCCGTGATTAATGACAATGGGCCAGAGGAGAGCTGGGACACCGGCGCTACATATATCATCCCTTCTCATCAGTCTATGCACCTCTGTGGCCTCTCCTCTGCAAACCGGCACACTACAGCAAAAAAAAAAAACACCTCATCTACTCCCAGTCATCATACCACCAAGAAGGTTCTAGTGTGGGTCTTTATGGGCGTCGTAGATGATAGCTAAGCAGCGAAATGACATGTAGAATAAGATACAATGAGTTAAGGGGAGGTGGCTGTGTGTGTGATCACTCCTGTTTTTCATGAACTGAATACTTCCTGTACTTAAGTCAGATTTCCAAGGTCTAATCTTCCATATGGAGAGAGATGAGTTATTGGCTATTTATGAATAGAAGTGGTGATGAATGGTGCTGCATTTATCTGCATAAGTAACTCCAAGGGCTGGCACAGAAGTTCAGGCAGCTATAATAAACATAGTTTGCACTCAGGGGCAGGTCTTTATTTATGAGGCTCTGTGAATAGATATTATGTGGCCATCATAGTTCCCCTTATTCCCTTGAGGACAGAACAGGAATTAGCTCCTATATATGCAATAGATTTAGAGTTTAAACTACTCTGACCAGGCTCAGCACCTCATTGTAATCAACTCTTCTCGGGGTTTAGTTATGACCAATTAATGAACTGCATTCTTAAGGGAATTATAACACACTCTGGGACTTGAGGTCTTAATTAGGAGGCACCTTGTTGGATCCTAGTTAATACCTCTGACTTACTGAAAACATGGCACATTAATCTCCAATTAATACTACAGACAGATTTAGACATTATGAAACTCCTTTCACATAAAGGGATGAAATTATCCCATATGTTAATAGTTTAATCTTTTTTCCTGTGATGAGAAATCCAGCCACAGAAAAGAAGTTCAGCTAACTCTTGACCTCCATTTCGCCTCCTTTACAACAAACTGACAACAAAATCATTTTAAGTTTCACTACTTGCACACACATAAAGCCATTCCACCGAGTGGCAGACACCAATTTATTGCATTTACTTAAGTAAAATAAATACATTTATACTTCATAATTTTGCCTTGCAATTATAATTCAATGCATTTAAGTGTAAATATTGTAATTTTAACAGATGGTTCTTGTAGTGCAAAGATAATTCAAGTCATTTAATAAGCACACTGATTAAGATGGCCAGCAGTATAAACAATAGCTACAATTAGTTATAAGCTCAATAAAATACAACAGCAACACACCACTTCCACAAGTACTACTGCTGCTGCTAGTACTACTACTGTGACTGCCAATAAGTGGAAGAAAATGGATGGATGGAAAATGTATAAAAGTAAATTTAATTTCTTAACTACATGACCACTTTTTAAATTGATTTGTACAATATATAAATTTTTTCAACTCTCACAAAGAAAGTCCTGGAATTTTCAATAATCTATATATCACGTTACACGTAATTGGGCACAGCCATCAAGATATTCAGCTATTGCTTGGTGGACAACCGTTTTTTAGCCCTCAAATTTGCCATTTTGGCTGTTTTCACCACGTGTGGACAAAAGGGTAGACCAGAGTTTTTTAGGTAATGCTAGATTTCGATATCTAGATTGTAACAGATTTCACCTAGCAACTGCCAGCAACCAACTGCTAACCAGTTGAGGAATACACATTTATTCCTAGTGACCTGTGGTTGCCACAGAGTCGCTGAGTGTCTCTTGACCTGTGTGATTGGGGTTTAAGCAATCGATTTCACAACGGCCACTTTCAGCCTTCAGCAACTACTCGCCAACCAGTTACGGAATACACATTTTGTCTTTGCGACCAGAGGTTGCCAGTGTGTGTGTGTGTGTGTGTGTGTGCGCGCATGCGTGTGTGAGGCACTCTCATGCATGTGTGACTGAGCAAATGAGATGCCAAATAAAACTAAAGTTTTAAAACAAAATGAACTAATTTACGCCACCTCCTTAAGGTCTCTTTTAATACTTTTAATATATCCAGCAGCCAAATCCTAATAACTGATAAATTTAAGTCTTAACCGGAAACAGTGAAATAATAATTTTTAAAAACGCCTTCTTTATTGTCACAAAGAAGATCGTCAGCTATAAATCCTAGACCATTTTAACAATTGTCCAGTTTTATTGTACGAAGCTTGGACATTTATATTTTTGTTGCATATTTTTCTGCTAATTATGTCTGAAAGTTCTGTACTCTAGGACATCCGAACGTTACAGTGAATTTAAATTATTGCACTCAAACAGCATCAGGCTGCTCCTTCGTTTCCTGAAGGCAATTTGTTCAAGAGAATACTGCCTTTAAACTATTCCCCCCAGGAATCAGTTTTATCCTTCACACTGAATTCTTGTTTAATTTTAGAAAACAAGCAGATAGATAATTAGTCATTAATCCAGTCTTCTGTGTTTCAAAATTGCTTGCTACTGGCAATAGTTCGAATTTAGCTCTTTCCCTTTTTCTCTTTATTGCTTATTAAATGCACAAACAAGGCATCTTGGGAGAAAACAAGGCATCTTTTGTCTCACCAACTGTTTTCTCCTATTTTCCATGGGTGCTACGTATAATTAATATCTCAGCAGTGCCGGAGGTTGTCATTTTTCAAATGGTTTCCCTGGAAATGTTCTACACCTCTTAATGGCCCTGCTAATGCTGTAGCTGTCATGTCTTGGACAGCTGCACTTTTACAAGACAAACTCAGCTGTGCCACAGGCTTCTCGGTGGACTTACTCACTCAAAGGCTTAGAGGCTGGTGCTGCCAGCTGGCAATAGAACACATAACATTTGATTAATCTTTACCTTGTGTCTATGAGTGGCAAGTCGCCTTCCAGTAGTGTCCCTGGTGTGCAGAATATTTTTACAATTTTCTGCTGGATGGATAGATTGGACAAACATGTTCAACTGAAACCAGATGACCATTTACTTATGGCTCCCTGTGTGTCGAGCTCAGAACATCTGTAAAACATACTTAGAGCATTAAAAGTTAAAAATAAAAGAAATTGTGTGGCTAATATAATTTGGGCATCATAACATAAAATGCTCCAATTCAAACAGTTATACACATGTAGAGAATCAGATGTGTAGAATTGTTACATAAAGCAGTGTTTCACAATCTGTGGTCCAGCACTCACTAAGTAGTCACTAAATTGCCACAACATAACAGGAAATAAATTTAAAAATTAACACTTTGTGAATGCTGAGAGGTTTTACCTCTTCAAGAAAAAGCAGGAGAAAATTAAGGGAACATTTCAAAATTTTGGGGAATCATTTTCTTGATGAGAGTAGACACTGTTACTAGATTCGCCCATAAGTATATAAAATCTGCAGACCTTAGCATTAAGATACGAAATGGGAACACAGTAGCTAACAGGAATAGTCACACTGGGCTAGAAATCGGTCAGCGACCCCGTGCCAACTACAGGTCACTAAGGAAAAATGTGTATTCCCCAGCCTGTTGGTTGCTGGCTGTTACTAGGGGAAACCGGTCCCAAAGACACTGTACCAAAAATAATCCTCCTTAATTGATTTGGTCGCTAGCAGACTGCTGCACTTGCCTCTGGAAGATATGGTTTTGAAACACTCACCAACTTGGTTGTCGAGGGAGCAATGAAACTTGACAAATTTTGACCAGATCCAGAAATGGAGAACTTTTGCTTCAAAGTAAAAGTTGTGCCTAATTGCTGAAACCAAAATGTTTTAAAAGTTGAAACTTTTTCTTTGAAGGAAAATGTTCTCGGTTTCTGCTTTCTGCTCTCTGCAGTTTTGCTACTCGGCGAGTAGTTGGCAAATGTTTGCAGACAAGTCTACATCTTCCATGCAAACTACGAGAGACTGCCGCAATCTGCTAGTGATCAAAGCAATTGCAAAGAGGTTTTTGGTGCAGCACTGTTCACCTGTCTGGGAGCAATGTCACCTAGCAATAGCCAGCAACCTCCCACAACTGCTTGCCAACTGGTCTGGAAATACACATTTTTCCTTAGTTACTTTTGGGTGCCGTGGATTCACTGACCAGTCTGTAGGCTTGTGTGGCCTTAATTGTTTGTTGCTTATGTCTGAAAAACACCTTATTAGGGAATATTCCCTAATGCTTAGGCTCAACGGGGAGCTCATTTAGACCTTTCAGGTCACCAGACTTGCAATACACTGGCAGAAACCCACTGGTGCATATTGCTTGGGAATAGTATTATTAGCCAAATGATTAGTAAAAATAGGAGATGCTGTTGTATACAATTCATAGGTAACTGGCTAGCTAGCTGTAGGATACCCATGTTCACACATTTAACTCAGGCTGCCTCTGAAAGTATAACACCGTGTGAATGAACATGAAAAATCAGCTTTGAATTTAACTTAAGGCCCAAACATTTCCTCAGCTTTTGAGAAGAAAGGATGCGATCACAGTCATCCTTTCTGAGCTCTCTAACTGTCTTCTTTGAAGACATTTTAGCTGATATATTTAGTCTTTTTCATGCAAACACAAAAAGGAAGCTCAGTTAAAATTCCTCCATCACAAAACAGAAAAACAAAAGATCCACTGAAGTAAAGATATGCCAGTCGCGATACGTAAATCAACATGATGTGTGATATAATCACTGGCTAAGCACAAGTGCTGCTGTTTTCTTCATTTCGAACACTATCTCTTTATTCCTTTCCTGAGAACAGATATTGTTGACTGTGAGATGGTTATCATAATACAGCAGAGTTCAGCTCGAGTTCAAGACAAACACTTCATATGCTTGTTACTTGCTAATAAGACAACACAACATGGGTAGAGCCACTGTTTGCACATGTGCATGCAGTGTGTGTGTGTGTGTGCGTGCGTACGTGCGTGCGTGTGTGCGTGTGTGTGTGTGTGTGTGATCAGTGGTGGGATGATGAAAATAAAGACTATATAACCACCAGGTTTTGCTTGAGGTTGGAAGACCATGAAATAGCATTCATCAGGAAACATGAAGTGTGTGGTCACAGGACATGAGATACTAAAGCACAAAAACAAGTTTGCCTAAAGGACAACAAATGTGAAAAAAGCTGAAAACTGCAAGCCCCAGTTGGTTTACATCTCCATCTTTGTTTGAAGCACAGCATGATGATGGCCCTTCAACCCCCATTTTCCAGAAGCTTAGACCCGGTTGTTTGATGAGGGCTTATCCCTCAGCTGACATATTATCGTTGGACAGGCCTCTGGCTGTGCCAAAAGAACAAGCTACGCAAAGGATTAGCCTCCACACTCGTGCTAATGCAGTCAAACTGTCAGAGAGATCAAAGCTGCTCACTCCAGATTAAGACCAATTAAAGTAGGTGGCCCTACACAAATTAATAGCTGGAGCACTCACCTGTTAAAAGGAGGAAAAACAGTGAGGGGCTTTGTTCTCTCAACTGAAGTGAAAAAATGCAGAGCTTTCCTGTTGTCAGTCAGTTATGTGTTATGGCAGGCAGTCAGCAAACAAAATAATTTGTTTCATGAGGTTATGAAAAACTGCAAGTGTTTATTGCATGGCAGTTACACCCACACGATCTCAACCCACTGGAAGAGAGCAGTTATGTCCCAATGCTAACATGGCAGTTGTGATTACTTCCTTTAATGGAGCAATTTAAAATAATTGGCACTTTGCTTTGAAGGCCACCTTCTCATTATTAGACTTTGATTTGGCTTTTACAGGGTTGCACATTCTGTTACATAGTGCACATACTGTGTAGAGTTTTGGAGCGGCAACCAAATCCATTAAGCTAGGCTAATGTGACGACTTCTCGTTTCCCTTTTAAAAGGGCTACGATTACAAAAAAAAAGACACTTTGTCATTTCTCAGTGCCAGTGGTAACAAGCCACACGCATAGATTTGGTTTTCTGTGCTGGGGTTTTAAAATGTGCTACATCCTTTTTAAAAGATTAAGATTATTTAGGGCAGGGGTATTCAACTCCTGGCCTCGAGGGCCGGTGTCCTGCAGGTTTTAGATGTGTCTCTGGTTCAACACACATGAGTCAAATATAGAAGTCATTAGCAGGACTCTGGATAACTTGACTGCATACTGAGGAGGTAATTCAGCCATTTCATTCAGGTGTGTTGGATCAGGGACACATCTAAAACCTGCAGGACACCGGCCCTCGAGGCCTGGAGTTGAATACCCCTGATTTAGGGCAACAAACAGGAACGGTTGTACTCATTTCTTATTGCATTTATGATTGGAGTATTGTAGTTTTGCACGGTTCAAAATCATAATTCTATCCGCTGTCTAAATCCTGTTCCTGCTTCTCTTTGCAAAAAGATGGTTTCAGTGACAGGTGGTGAAGCTACTGTGCTCAAAGATACGTACTAAGGATGTAAGGTACTGAGAAAAAGTATTTGCGCTGATTGATTTTTTTTTTTTTACATATTTGCCACACTTCTGCCACCCCTGGCTGCAAGAATGCAATCAAGAATTTGCAATAACTGGCAATGAGTGCTTCACATTGCTGTGGAGGAATTTTGGCTCACTCGTCGTTGCAGAATTGGTTTAATTCAGCCACATTGAAGAGTTTTCGAGCATGAACAGCCTGTTTAAGGTTATGCCAAATCATGTCAATCGGATTTAAGACTAGACTTTAACTAGACCCTCCAAAACTTTAATTTTGCTTTATTATTATTATTATTATTGTTTTGGGGTTTTTTTTTAGCTATTCAAAGGTGGACTTGCTGGTGTGTTTCAGATCATTGTCCTGCTGCAGGGCACAAACTGATGGCCAGACATTCTCCTTCAGGATTTTCTGGTGAAGAGCAGAATTCATGTTTCTGTCAGTTACAGCAAGTCATCTATTGTCTGCAGTAGCAAAGCAGCCCCTGACCATCACGCTTCCACCACCATGTTTGATTGTTGGTTGGTTGTTTATGAAATGCTATGCTTTACACCAGATGTAGCGGGACTCAAACCACCGAGAAAGTTCAGCTTTTGTCTCATCAGCCCAAAGAATATTTTCCCAAATGTTTTGGAGCTCATCAAGATGGTTTTTTTTAGCAAATATAAGATGTTGGAGTTATTATGTGGACTGTTGTTTTGGTTTCCTATGAGTTATCATTTCTTCTGTTTGCATAGGTTGTTATATTATACTGTTGTTACTTTATATTTTGAATTAGGACATGTGGTGACTTTCCTTAAAAAGTGCCACCACATTCCACGTACTCTTAGGCTGTTTCAAGCCTGCAGCAAAACACATCCCCCACAACACACAGACACACAGACAACATACACACAGGAAGTCACATACACCTTGGCTAATGTATACCTTCCATGGGTTTTTCCACTACCATATAAGGTTACTTAGAGCCAGGAATGTTGTTTTATTACTTGTGTTATAAAACTGCTTTTGTAACATCACGT
>VUQK01010291.1:0-41473 GCA_015106715.1 Bujurquina vittata | reverse complement strand
GGAATGCTAATGACTTGTGATTGACAAGTCTTTAGCCACTGAGCAATCAGTTTCACCGACAGACCTGCCCCTCCTCCTCACATCTGGCTAATCTCAGGCTTCAGACACCAGTGGATGGCATCGCAGTAGGTATGTCCACCTTTTTTACTGTCTGTGGGGTATTTACTCACTTTTGGAGCCCGTCTCAAGTGGCCACTTGAGGAACTGCACTATACAGTACACAATGACCAGAGCCATCCCTAAAAATATGTAAAATGTCAAAAAATAATAATAATAGAATTAAAGCTGCACATGTTTTAGTCAATATTACCGGTAAAATTAATTTTTTATTTTAATTATTACAATTATTTGAAATTATTAAAACAGAAATAGCTGTAACTCTGCTGTCCAAGCACAAAAAACGGTCATGGCTGACTTTTGAATTGTAGTCAGCTGAAAAACAGGACCACCAGGACTGCAGAACTCAAGCTTGTCATTGTCAGCCCACCCTCCTCAGTACCTAACACACCTCCTCACCCCATCACATGAATCCCAGTCACCACCCTCTGCTGCCTCTGCAACAAAAGATGCTTTGAGGTCATGCTCCTCTTCTTTGTGCCCACCACAGCGCGAGAACAGAACCACTCGAGACAAGGATGACTTAAGTGGCGCTAATAATGAAATGAAGTCCATCACATAAGAGAAGGCCAGCAACAGCACAGCCGTGAAGCATTTAACATTGAGAGTGAAACTTGAATTATTTGACTTTCCTCATCAAACTGTGTAACGGACCTCATTGATGATAATATGTCTGAGCTTTAAGCCGCACCCCTCTCTATATTCATCGCCCCGAGAATCCTCTGTGGGGGTTTAAAACTTCAAACAGTTCCTCATGAAAAAGTCAGAAGGTGTCAGACATGTGTTCCCCCTCCTCGCCCCCCTACACTGCCGGCTTGCCAACACCAAAGGCCAGAATTGATTTTGTATGAAGCAAGACCAGCTCCACCCCCATCAGGGATCACCTGCCTCACTCCCAACTGTGCCTCTTATACACCACTAACAATCGGGGGAAAACAGCAAAATACTGACAAGATATCTGCGCTTATCAGAGTACATTTTGCTAATCATGTATCACATAGTGCAGAAGAATTACAGAGCGTGTTTTTGTACAAAGTGATTTCCTGCCAGAACATCTGAAGGACGTTAAATTGTTACATTTAATTTCTTTCTACTCTAATTCCACAGGGATGATCCATGTGTATGAGCTAATAAAGTGAGGTTTATGTTAGATTCACGACAGATTATGTGAGATAAGAGCATTGTCCTTCAACTCAGAAGGCTATAAAGTTAGTTTAGCTGTAAATAAAAAAAAATGCAGTATGAAAGGTCATTCATGAGCCAACAGAGATAAAGGTCTGAGGTGGCTTTTCATGTAGAGTGATCCATTTACGATCCCCTTTAAATTAAACATTCCTTCCTGTTTGTCTGCGTGTGCTCATCCTGGCGGGCAACGGCAACATGGAGCAGGTCCGTTTCAGATTTTCGTCTCTGATCTTTTTGTTTTTTTGATTTCTGGAAATGGCCCTAATTTGTTGTGACCCCTCATCACAACATCTCAATCTACTCCAATAAGAAATTAAGTCGTTATTTGAGGAGAATTTCAAAGCTGGTGAAGTTGAAATAAGCCTTTTTTTTGTTTTTCCGTGGAAGACATTTTGACTTGTTAGAGCAGGTGTAGCACAGCTGTAGCTAATACCATTGTGTATTTAATAACATTACTAATGGCTCGGTTTGTTGTGTGCCCCAGTAAGCCGAGCCAGCCAGTGTGTTAAATAACAGGACTGGAACAACTAAATACAATGCAGCCATCATTAATGTAATGGCTTGCACCTGTTCTTTTCCTACTGTGACAAGTCGGCTTCTACCAATAGCAAAAATGTTGTGTTTGAGCTGGCTGCTTGCTCAGATTGCTTTTGTTTATCGACCTATTCATATAAAACCTATTTTGATTCAGTAAGTGAGATGCAAAGTAAATAGAAAATCTCGTCACGATATTAACAAGGTTAGGAATAATGATTTTGTTTGTCAGCCACAGCCTTTAATTCCAGCTGTCAATGTTTGACATTAAATGGAAAATTTTCATTCCGTGTAGCCTGAACATTAGAACACAGAAAACACCAGAACCAATACTTATGATACCCTTTGATGCCAAAATACCAACAGTGCTTGTTGTTTTAGTACCATAGATACCGTAGGCAATATACGTACTGAGGCTGTGGTTTTTCTGGAACTGATTGGGGTGCCATTCACCTACGAGTCTTCTAGTCTATCATTACATGCTGAAAAAGAAGACTTTGGAGACACCCGCCAGGGAGTTTTCTTACTGAAAAGTTGGCAACAGTTGTTTTTGGCACAACACAGGACCAGTTGGTAAACATAGCTCATAGTTGCTCGTGTGACACGCAGAGGCTGGTCGAGGCAACTAAGTCTGAACAAATTCCTCTGAAGTTGTAGCATTGTGTGAAGAAAAACGTGTATTTAAAAAGTTCAGATGCAAAAGCTGCTAAATGCAACTTCCCTTAGAAGAAATAAAAGTCGTAACAAGGTTTCTGTAGGTGAACTGCTGGAAGGATCATTACTATCTCCTTCGCTGCCAAGGGTCTGTCACACGGTCTGCTCACAGAGGAGGTCAGGCGGGTCGACGTCTACCCACACGCAGGCCGCGACGTCCTATCTATTATTCTATTATTCTTAAAAATACAGTAGCCCCCTTAATTTCCAGAATTTTTTTCTGTGTTCTTTCATTATTTTCAGTGTTTGATTTTTCACTTTCGCACCAGGCCTTACTGTGGTCAACCTGAAATAAAGCAAAGGATGGAGGGCTGCCATCATTATTTTTAGAGGCTTGGGAGTCTCAGCCACTCCCCAAGTTTGTCTGTCATAGTCTGCACACATCTGCTGCTCTCCCCTCCTCCAATGAATGATTTACTGTAGGGTAATGAGGATCACTACCACCAAAAGCAAAAGGATAGCAAGTCTCTGGTCAGACAGTAGGTAGCAGGGTGCAAACCTCTACCAGTGTAGGGAGGTAGATTTCACAGGTTCAGGGCAACACTGGTTATACAATTAATGAATTCAATTTAACAAATAAATGCATTTTTGTAAGCCATTTAGAAATGATCACACACTTTGAAGCAGCATTGTAAAGCTGCTCTTTTTAGCACCTTTGTTATTCTTGCTGACGAACAAAACTACAAAAATACGACCCAATTTGAACTGAACCAGAACAAGTCATTGAATTTTAAAGTTATAGCACTATTACAGGTATCGCTTACCTCAGCACCAGTAATCAATGAAACTCTGTGAGTGACTCGTGCAGTACTTTACTAAAAGCGTACCTAAACACATTACAAAACCAAAGCTGAACATAAAATCCTAATGGCGAGCTAACATTTAATGATGTGTTTAAGTGCTAGGTCAGTTTATGCATTATGACAGAGCATCCATAAAAACTCAGTTTAGCGCAGCTGACTTCGCTCATTAAATATTAATGCATTTTAACAGATTTGACATAATGTTATTTTCCTACTACCTACTAACAACTCGTGTCATTCCTGCCATGTAATGGCTAAATAAAAGCACCTATGAAGCACAAGGGAAGCATATGAAAGGGTCAAAAAAGGTTGGAAAACTAGCATCCGTGAATGTGTTTTGGGAATAGAGCCCGGCGTATATGTGTGAGACACGACTTCCTTATTTTTAACAGTGGGCACTTCAACCACTGGCTTGATGTCAACCTCTCATTCTAATGGACAGCCACAAAGCTGACAGGCCGTAAATCAGAGGAACTATAGAAAGCCATTAGTCCTGGGATACACAATAAAAAGCGGTAATGGTCTCATAAAGCCTGCAACACCACAGCAGACATTCTGATTCTGTCTATTAAGGGCTGCACAGAGCCTCGGATGAGTGAAAATAAGGAAGCCATTTTTCTTTTGTGCATTGTTGCCTGGGGTCTCGTGCTCATGATCAATGTACAGCAAGATGCACTGCGCTGAGAGCTATTTATTTACACTGTACTCCAGCTGAGTGAATATTAGAGGAGAATATTGTGATTATGAAGTGCTTCTATTGAGCTTCTATGTTACAGATGCCTCATTGATTTACTGCGAGTTGGTTATAAATGCCATATGTGCTCAGAGTGCTGGTTATGGAACCGAGAACAACAGTTTGCATTAGTTGTTATAATGAGTGCAAACTGGTACTCAAATTGCAAACAACAACATGCTTACCTGCAGTGGTATACAGCCAGACAAGGTAACTGATTTTATTCATTCATGTTTTAAGAAATGTGCCCTTAAAATTTCCTCCTCAGTCCTGTACAGTGGGTGGGACTGGGACTTCATGTTTCGCGTTAATAACAGCAGTAGTAGGAGGACTCATCATCTAGGGAAAATGAATGCCTATACCAAATTCATGGCAATCCATCCAATAATGTTGAAATATTTCAGTCTGGGGCTGGACCTACAGATCACAAACAAACCAGCATTATCTTTCCTACACAGCCATGACTAAAAATGGCACAGGCCTATATAACAGCAACATCTATTTCTAGTGATGTTTTGTTACTCTGTGTGAGCCACAGATATCACTGTGAAAAGATTTCTTTGGAGCTACTTTCTACTGATAACACAGCCAGTTTCTTCCCATTTAAATTTCCCAGCGTTTCAACACAAACACATTTGCACAGGACGTCACAGCTTGTAGCTCTAAAATCTCAGTGGAAAAAAAAACAAGACTTTGGGGGGATGGCTGAGTAACACTTAAGGTTTATGTTTTGTTTTACATTTGAATAAAGTCACACTTTAACTCTTTCCCTAATGTTCTGATAGGCTGTATTCAAACATGCACTGCAGCCCTGAACCTTCCTGGATATGATAGGAATGCGCATATCTGATTCAGTTGAATTACATATTAGATAGATTTTATCATCCTAGCACCCCAGTGCAGAAGCTTACACTCATCATGGAAATTTTAGCCTGTTAATGTTTTCTTTGAACTGTCCTTTATCCAGGGTGGAATCATTGTACATCATACATATTTAAAGACTTTAAAAAACAAGAATTGGGTGCACAAGTTTGAATTTATGTAGGATTTTCTCTAATCCACACAAGATCAAATGTATACATACAGGCTCAAATATATGCAAACACCCCTCACTAATATTTGGTAGTAAGTTGCAGCTCAACCAGACACTTTTGGGAGCCATGAACAGACTTCTGGTATAACTCTGGCAGGATATCTGACCACTCTTCTTGGCAGAATTGGTAGGGTTCATTTAAATTGGTTGGTTTTCCAGCTTTTAATGAAATTTTCAATATAGTTGAGGTCGGGGCTTTGGGAAGTCCAGTCTAGAAGCTTAATGTTAGCCTGCTTTATCCATTGCAAAATCAGTTTTGACGTGCGTTTGGGATCCTTATCCTGCTCAAACACATTGTTCTTAAGTTTGAAAGCATCTCTCTTGTCATTGTGGCAAAGCAGCTCAGTCTTTGTTTCATGTGACCATGAAACCTTTCTCCAGAAGGTATTTGACTTGTCCATGTGAGCAGCTGCAAGTTTCAGTCGAGCCTGGAGGTGTTGATTTTTGGAGCAGGGCCTTTTTTTTTGGTCAGCATCCTCTCAGTTTATGGTGATGTAAAACTCGCTTCACCGCTGTCAGTGATGCTGGCGTTCCAGCAATTTCCAGTTCATGGCAGGCTTGAGCATTGGTGTTTCCGGGGTTGTTCTTGAACATCCCAACCATTTTCGTCTCATCTGAGGTTTGAGTCTTCTCCCAGACGTTGGTAAAGTGGTGACACATTTAAATAAATTGTATTTCTGTACAACTAATGATTTTGGAATATGCAGTTGTTTAGAGATGGCTCCAAGAGACTTCCCAACTTGTCTAAATCTGCAATTCTCCTTCTTAGTGCTTCACTCAGTTCCTCGGACTTTTCCATTGTTTTGAGTATTGGTCAATCCAATGAGTGCTGTCAAACAAATGCTTTTTATGCTGGCAAAGAGAAACTAGCAGTTGTGGTCAATCATGACCACTAACGACAAGTTAAAAGGCCTTAGTCGTGTTGACATTGTGGAAGCTTCAGCACCCTTTATTAATTTAAGTGAGTATATTTGAGCTAGTATGTATATTTTTGACTCTGTGTGGATTAGAGAAAATTCCAAATAAAAATAAAAGAAAACTTGTGCACCCAGTTCTTGTTTTTAAAGTCAAAAGGTGGAATGCAGCTGTTGCCTGTTGCATGCTGCACGTAAGAACGTGTAACTTGGTGCATAACTAGTAAAAACAGCTCTGGAGAGTCACCTTCCAGTAACATTTCAAGAATAAGTACAATATGGAAAAAAAAAATAGCAAATTTTGGACTGATGATTAAATTAGCTGCAAATGAAGGCTGGCGGCTCATGATAGCTTTCGACACTCAACATAACAAATCTAATTTACCAGAAAGCATCTTTTTGAAACCATGCCAAACTTATTTAGCTATTCCAAAACTCAGTGCCAGATGTCTAAATAATTTCACCAAATCAACCCAAATTTTCCCTCTCAAAAGATAAGAAAGTGTTCTGAGTGACATTTCAACAGGCTGTTCCTAACTTACAGCAAGATTGAACTTGCCTGAAGACAATGACAAGCTCCTCTCTGTCTGATGTCACTTCCCATTTCCAGGCCGACTGCTATCTGCTACTGGCTTCTGCCAATAATAGCTCATCAAAACAACACAACCCTTCTTGGCACCAAAATAAAGGCTGCGGTCCGCGTCTGTGCCACTCAGTTGTCAATTAAGACTCCTCTTCACACTGACACTTGTGACTTAAAAGAAACAGTCGAGAATGTGATGAATTTGAGCCGACAGATGAGAAGGCAGTACGCTGCGTTGCAGTACCATAGTGCGCTTGAGATATGGATAACAACTGACACAACTGGCAGGTCTTATGAAGTTTGATTTCATTTGTCAGCCTTGCTTGCTCCCTCACTTTTCAATCATCGCGGTAATAGCTCATTCTGATCGCCTGAAGACACTCACTCTCACTTCCATTTAAAATGCAAAGACATAAATATAGTAGGTGCTGCTATGGGCTGCACATCAAGATGGCATGTGTTGTATCCAAGATGTAGGAAATTCATATGTTTAAATGCATGCAATATAGGTATATGCCAGGATACAGAACCGGGTTCTGGGTGCCCACAAGGTGTCCTGATCTGTGAGACACACAATTTTGCAAAAAAAATGAAAGTACGTATAAATGAACACATATCACATAAACCTTAAATGACAGCGAAATAACCATCAGCCTTGGTATTTGATCACTAAGTAGACAAATGGAGCAGTAAGTGTCCAAGCCTGTCTCAGCAAATACCTCGCACGCTTGTCTCCAGCCGACCACATGACGCTAATTCCTGACTGAACCGCTCCTCCTGTGTAGCCCTAATCCTGCATGTGAAATGTGACAAGATCATTCTTTAGGCCTACTTTAGTCTGAATAATCTGCCCATCACAGACATTCATCCTAACCTGCACAGTGCCTCCAGCATCATAATACGCTACCTGTACGTCCTCACCTCGATTTAGGTGCCAAAAATTAAATCTGCACAAGCAAAATGCGGGTGTGTGTCCGTGTGGAGAGTGATTTTACACAGATTGCACTGCACACACGTGTACAGTGTCCAGAAGGATTACCTCAAATGATCAATTAATCACATCAAAACACAACAGGAATTTTTCTATTATAATAAACAATTTATTAAGCATTTTTTTTTGTATCTTTGCACATCAATGAATATGTTGGCTTTTGGAAATGGTGATCAGATAAACAAGAAATCCACTGGAATCAAACCAAGTCACGTGCCCTACTGTGATGAGGGCATTCCTTGTTTCCTTAAAACTAATAAAGTGTAGCGCAATAGATCTTACAGAAGCTTCTTGAAGTTTCCACAAAGTTCTGAACCAATAATATGGCAGTTGTCAGATTGAATTGCACGACTGTTTGCGGCGCTAACAGGAAGGTTAGGTGAAGTTAACTCTTCTCTACAGCATGACTACAAACTGCCAGGATCCTCACCTTCCTGATGGCAAGTGGACGACAGCATATAATCTCCATGGGCTTTACTTTCTGCTCCTGCCCAGCTTTAACTAATTGAGGAGACAAAGTGAAAAAGACCCTTCACTGCCACAATCTTGGCTGCACCTCAACTTTTCTAACGCTCTCAGTCATGCTGCGCTCCTGTCGTCTGACTTCCGGCAAGACGGTGTAAGTTCTTCGTGTCAGCTCCAAGTTGAGGGCTTGCAAATGAAGTCAACGCTGCAGTATTTGACACGTAGATGGGTGGAGGGGGGAGGAAAATATCTTGGGTGTAGTCAAGGGGAATGGGTATGACTTCTAAGTATCTGAAATGTCCTGTCTTAAACACATAATATCCGTAATATTTCCTGACATATTCGCCTATAACCTCTTATTCTGTGCCAGCTTCTGTGGGTCCCTTTTTTCACTCTCTGGGCGTAGAAGAAAAGCAGTCTATTTTCTTGTCATATTTGGTTGAAAGGGGACTCTCAACTTGGAGTCTAATTTCCTGCACTTTAAAGACAGTCCACATGCAAGGTGCATTACCATGCTATCAAGGTGATGGGAGCAATTTCAAACTGTCAGTCAGTCATGGAAATATCAGAGAGCGTTAATGTCTAGTGCAACCTGTCAAAGGCTCCTGTGAAGAGGTGGAGAGCATAATCTGAGTTTTATTCACTCAGTATCATTTACTTGTCAGTGTGGCTCTCTGTTTCATTCTAGATGGTAGTTCATAAGGAGATGGGGATATAATATACCCACATATATATATAGAGAGAGCTACTTAAATGACGAGGTCACTATGGCAGGTTTAAAAACGCATATGGGGACAAAAGACAGGGTAGGAAAATGTACAGCTGCTGCACATCAACAGAGAGCACTTATGTTACAAGTACCATAGCTTCACCCGAAGTATGAAACCGCTCCATCTCATAAGATCTCACAGCTCTTGCTTCATAGACAGCAGTTAGTTAAGGCTGCTAATTTCCCGATAGACGCACCACTCTGGGTGACACACTGGGGCTGTACTTAACCATTATTAATGTGACAGGCCTCACTGCAAAGCAAATCAATTAAACAGGAGCAATCACCATAGTCTGGATAACGGCCCTTTTAAGGCTGTTTTCATGTGACAAGGAGGTCCTCGATCCAGGCCTCTGCGCCGAGACCTGACAGGTCAAGAAAGCGGCATGAAACAATAGCACCTTCTAACCATCATCTCCCCTTTTTACCTGTCAAATCCAGTCGGCCTGTCTGGCTGCTGACGTGGCGTGCCCTGCGCCGGCTGCCACAAGGTGAATTTTCATGTCATGTCGAGGGAATTTCTTATTCCATTTGCTCGACATTATAATGCTGCATTTATCAACCATATCCTCTTTTTGAAAGCTATATGTCAGGGCACCTGAGTTTTAGTCATTTTTCTAACAGATTTGGTTACTTGTCCTTTGTGATTAGCTCAGTGTACATGTGCAAGCATCAAGAGAGCATGGTATAAAAGTGGAGCAGTTACTTACCTTCTTGTTTTTTTGATGATTCTTTCACTTGTGACCCGTGATGTGTCTGAAAGGGTGGAAGAACTTTGTAATGATGTTATTTGTTATTCCATTATTTTAAAAAATGACACAATTGGATGTCAAACAACTGAATTATAATGTTACAGGCACGTGTTTGTCTAATCAGCCCTGTTGTGCAGACCATCCATCAGCCTGCAGAACTGAATTATGCAATACACATTATACAATTATACATTATACAATGCAGTCATAATAGAAGCTCCAGACAGGGTGACTTTAATTGCCATTGTTTTCAATTTTTAATAATCCCCAGAGATAAATTCTGGCATTGTCTCCAGTACTTCAGCACAGAAAAACCTCCACCTGAAAATAAAATCAAGACTATAAGTTAAAATTTAAAAAAGAAAAAGGTCCTCAAGCAGGACAGAGGAACGGGCTTTATCACTGATGTCACTGATGTTAATTCAGTATAAATCCTGAATAAAATAAAAGAGCATTATGACAGGGAAAATGGGGAAGTGGATAAAATTATGAAAGCAATGTTCAGTTTTTGGGTGTAAGATACTTTCTGTTAATTTTGTACTTTCTTTGGTGAAGGATAAGGCTAAAGATGAGCCTTGTCCCAGTGCGCAGAACTCAGAACAATAGACAAGGATCATCACTGCATGTGTTTTAAACCCCATGGATTAAAGATCTAATTTTAGATGATAAATTAGGGTTACATTTTTGGGATATTTTTAATAAAGGTCAGAGAAGATGTTTTAATGAAGAAATGTGTGGGCTGCAAAAAAGAATGGGGCGAATTAAACCTGATTTCTTTCTTATTTCTTCTTCTTCTGTTTTTTTGCAGAACTTTAAGTTCTGACATTTTTGCTGAATTCATAATTAAATGTGAGCCAGAGGGAAGTTTTGTAGGGGAGAAAAACGTGAATTAATCCTTTAAAAAAATAAACAAACCCTTAATATTTAATAGTAAAGCCCAGAGACAGAGTTCCTTTCTGTGTAATCACCAACTAGAGGTACCCAGCCCTGCTTGTGAACGTATTTGCATGGATTCGGGGTGATTCATAAATGTGTCCTTGTGTGAAATACTAGCGGGAGATTTCAAGCTTTCTGTTTAAAAGTAATGAATTGCGGCGACGAAAAAGTGTGCAGCCGTTTAAGGATAAAGCCGAGAATTTGGTGTCTGCCGCTGCGAGCCATCCATCACGTCCACAATAAAGGAGCTTTTGCCTGACGGTCGAAATTTATGGTCGCCCTTCTCTGCCCTAATAACTCAAAGCGCTGTGTCAGAGCCTGACAGCTGTTGCCGAAAACAGCACTCCTTTTATCAATCAAAAAAACACTTGCATATGTTTAACTTTCGCCTGATCAGCAAGACATTTATAGGCTATTGAGTAATAAGATAAGTGGGTCTATTGCGATGGGAAGAAATGTGGACGCTTTAATGATTAATGGCAGCCACAAGAGAGTTTTTTTAAGCGCACTTGGAACAAAAAGAAGGATTTCTTTTTTTGGCTTGGCCGCTGCGGAAATGTGGAGGTGTTTTTTTTTGTTCTGTTTTTTTTTAATTTCCAAGACCAAAAAATAAATAAATAAATACAAATCACTTAAAAAATGACATGCTATTAAATCAATGTCTGTAGCAGACTTAAAGCTTCATGTAAAAATGCCTGGGAGCTTATCTGCAATTAAACAAATTGCTGTTTTGAGTTTTACCAGACTAGGCGTTATAAACCAGGCCTAAGTGGTAATGGAACACTTAGGGGAGATAACACTGCACGTATTCTCTGTACTTCTCATGGATTCACTTTACAGTTCTTGCCCTGAGTATGGCTGAGAAGAGGCAAAAAATAAGCTGCAGACAGCTGACTGGCAGGACAGGGAAGTGACAGATGACAGGCTGCGTGATTGAAGGGAGAAAGTAGCCGAACACGTGAAACACGGCGATAGATATCGCACTCTGGAGGGAGGGGATGTGACCTCATAAGACCCTCGCTTGATTTTTTTTCCTTGTTTTGAGTCACAAAGTCCAAATACCACCTCCTTTATTAAAAGTCAGTTTAGTTATGCGAAGAAGAAGCTCACAGTCACGCAGTGGAGTGTATTTTGGCGCAAGTGGCATTTTGTCCACTTTGAAAGTGAGAGCGTTTTTGGTAGAATGATGTCTGCTGTAAATCCTTTAAAACAAATCTTCCCATAATCTTTGTCATCTTTTTTCCCTGGTCCCAAAAACCACACAAGATGCAGGTGCAGCGCATGCGTCAAAGTGCCAATTACGCAGAGGCGCATGCAAAGTCTCAAAATTAAAAGCGCTCGGAGTGGGAGAAATATGAAATAGACACCCGTGTGAGCAGGAAACGTCACATTACCTCGACCCTCTGATCACATCGGGATCTCTTTTTGATTGGGGGGCTGCACAGGCAGTATTCTGCGGACTAATTCAGATGCTGCCGGAGAGGAGGCGGAGTGATCCCTCCTGCCCGCGACCCACGTAAACCGTGTCCGCTCTCGGACCCACAGCCACAGTGTCAGAGCGACGCCGGAGATGAAGCAACGAGGCTGAGAAACGCACGGATTCTGCCCAAACACTCCGCGTCTCTTCTGAGGATTTAACACTGTTTTCATTTCTTTCTGGCAACGGCTTCATCCGTCAGACGTTTTGAGCGCTGGCTTTCTTAACTCCACTCATGGCATTTTTCAACCATTTATAGGAGAATTGGGTCATGATCACATCGCCCACGGTCTCTGTCCTGAGAAATAGCACAAATCCAGCGTGGGAGAGCGGCTCCTCGGGGGAGAAGGGAGCAGTGAAGATAAGCCAACTATCCGTCCACAACTCCGTCTCTCCCGCAGACCCTTCTCGGCAGGCCAGTCGTCTTCCCATAAAGGTTTTGAAAATGCTTACGGCACGGGCAGGGCACATTTTACACCCGGAGTACCTACAGCCTTTACCGTCCACTCCGGTCAGTCCGATCGAGGTAAGCACTACAACGATTTTGAAAAAAAAACAAACCAAAAAAAAAATAACATTGGCTTACGGACATTAATTCGCTTGTTCTCAAACTACACCGTGTTTACTCTGAAATTACAGGACACTAAAGCTTCCAGCCGGACATCAGTGGGCAGAATATGGTCAAGATTGTATTTATACTCTGTTAAAATATCCGACTTGAATGAATTAGAATAAACTGCTGTCGAATTTGTACTCACTTCGGATATTAGCGACCTTTTTGTGCAAACTGGTGCCAGCATTTCAGTGTCATTTGAACGTGTTGTACAATCTTAGATTCAACCTAATGTAAATCAGCTACGTGTGTGCGCCTTCCTTCTTCAGACAGTCTATTATGTTGAGTTGTTTTGAGTTTCATCCCGAGATAAGTTCATGCGCAGTGCGTAAAATGCGCGAAACGGTCGAATGTGACTGTTTACCACAAAATATTACACGTATGTGTGAGTGTTTGCATTAATTTTATTAACATTGTGCTTTTTCAATTTCTCAGCTGGATGCCAAGAAGAGTCCACTGGCCCTCCTGGCCCAAACGTGCTCTCAGATCGGCAAACCGGACCCGCCGTCCTCTTCTAAGCTATCTTCTGGAACCTCAAATGGATCTAGTGAGAAAGAGGCCAAATCCGGCCCGTTGAAGATGAGCGACATCGGAGCCGACGACAAATCGAGCTTCAAACCCTACTCAAAATCATCAGAGAAGAAGGACTCGAGCAGCAGCCTCAGTGGAGATAAAACCAGTTTCCGTGTGCCTAGCGCCACCTGCCAGCCGTTCACTCCCAGGACAGGCAGCCCCGGCTCCTGCACCTCCGTTTCTCCTCTGCCATCAGAAGGCAAAGCGGGAGACAAGGAGGAAAAGAAGGAGTCTGATAGCAATAAAAGCACTACAACAGAGAGTAATGGTAGCCATGGGATAAGTGGAATTACCTCTGAGGGCAACCAGCAACAAGAAAACACATCTGGATCCAAGACTGGTACATCAGACTCAACATCTGTAACCTCATCATCATCCTCCGTCCTCGGCTCCGGACTGGTGGCCCCCGTCTCCCCCTATAAACCCGGTCATACAGTTTTTCCTTTACCACCTGCTGGTATTTCCTATCCTGGAAGTTTAGCGGGTGCATATGCAGGTTATCCGCAGCCGTTTCTCCCTCCTGGAATGACCCTTGACCCCACCAAATCCAGCAGCCAGCTTTTAAGCGCACAGTTTGCTGCTGCCAGCTCGCTGGGTTGCAGCAAAGCAGGGACGAGCCCCTTGGCAGGAGCATCCCCGCCGTCTCTAATGTCTGCTAGTCTGTGTCGAGACCCCTACTGCCTGAGCTACCACTGCACAAGCCATTTGTCCGGTGCATCGAGCGCTAACTGCGCACATGACTCTGCGGCAGCTGCAGCAGCTGCCTCCGCGCTCAAGTCTGGATACCCGCTCATGTACCCGGCGCACCCGTTGCACGGCGTACACTCCACGGCCCCTTCTTTCAGCGGACATCCCTTATATCCTTACGGGTTTATGCTGCCCAATGACCCCCTGCCACATGTGTGCAACTGGGTGTCGGCTAATGGACCTTGCGATAAGCGCTTTTCATCCTCCGAGGAACTCCTCAGCCACTTGCGGACTCACACGGCCTTTGCCGGCACGGAGAAGTTGATATCTGGGTACCCAGGATCGTCTTCTCTTGCAAACGCTGCTGCCGCGGCTGCTATGGCTTGTCACATGCACATGCCTCCAAATGGAAGCCCAAGCAGCCCCAGCACGCTGGCCCTCAGGGGCCCTCATCACCACCTCGGACTCAGCAGTCGCTACCACCCGTATTCAAAGAGCCCGCTGCCCACTCCGGGGGCCCCAGTGCCCGTGCCCGCGGCTACCGGACCATATTACTCCCCGTACGCCTTGTATGGACAAAGACTGACAACAGCATCGGCCTTAGGATATCAGTAGTGACAAAGAATTATACATTTATAAAGGAGATTTAGGCCCAATGAGTTTTATATTGTACTTAATGCAGGGATTGGATCCAGGTGGGGATCAGTGTATTTATTTGCGATAGCTTCAAGCGTGACTAAAATAAAAAAGAATTATAATATAAAATTTCAAAAGACTCAATGTGCATTATTTTACACAGGAAAAAAAAACATCGTGCTTATGAGTTTAAGAAAGTTCGGGACTTTCTTCTGAGTAACGTGGATTTTTACATTTTCATCGACTGCTGGGTTTGTAAAGCAAAAGTTATTTTAAAAATGTGCCTCACTCGGACGGATTAGAGCTCTGCCAGTGCTGCGTGCGTGACGGAGTGATGGACGTGCAAAATCAATCCGAGCTCTTTCTTCAGAACTGGCGTCGATTTATTTATTTGGAGAGCAAAACGCTTCGTGAGGGCGTTTCATTTGCCTCAGTAGTATATTTAAGGCAGCTGTTCGGAGAGACTTTTAAGGTGTTTTTTTTTAGGGCCCTCTTTTATTATTACACAAAAGAAGAGGGTCAAATCAGGTCAAATGTTTTAATTGATAAGAAGAGGAAATTTCACTTATTTAATTTTATTTTATTTAGTTATATCTTTTAGTTTTAGGGTGTTAGATTGACTGTGCCATGGGAATGTAAAAAGTACCTTTTCAGAAATATATACTATTAATTATTTAATTGATCCATACATTTTATTCATGAGGTTAGGGTATGATATGTAATGTCTGAGTGACATTTATGGCAGATTTAAGATTATACTGCCTTTTATTTATGTTTTTGGTTCTGGCCTCACCATGAGGCTCATAATGGGTTTTTAAAAGGACCCATGGACGAAGAAGCAATAACGGTAAAACTTTTGAAGTTAGAATGAGCGTCTGTTTTATTTTATTAACTTATGGTGACAAGAAGCAAAAAAAAAACATATATATATGAAAAACACCCCTTGGTGCTGTAGCTACAGTGGGTACTCATGTGTGTGTGTGTGTGCGCGCGTGTGTGTGTGTGTGTGTGTGTGTGTGTGTGTGTGTGTGTGTGTGTGTGTGTTCCGATGCAAAATCTCTTATGCTCATCAAAACATGCTGAATCTTCTCAATCACACATGGATTATTGTTTCATTAACGAAGACAGATGAGCTACTGATACCAGCGAGGCGCCCACTAAACAAAGATTTACGATGACACCAGATGTGGGACGTTTCCACAGCTTTTGTGATTGCTGTAATGAAGCCATGAAGCAGAGAGCATGAAATAAAGCGAGACCTAACTATTTAATCAGCCCCCTTAAAACAAATCAGCTAAATCAAGCCAGCAGTGTCATTATCCATCCTCAGTAGATCAGGCTGTTCTCCAGCAATAAAATCACCATCATTAATGGTCAGATGTCATATTCATCAAATCCACCCATCCTTCATGTAGATGAGGCCTAAACATAGCTCGGTGATAAATGGTAATAAAGCTGCTAACCCATATTTCAGCACTGCGGCCAGCCAGCCATGAAGCCGGTATAGATCATATGTGATGCATCTTTTTTCATTTACAAACAGCACATTAATATGATGTGAACAAATTGGGTTAAAATCTTTGAACTTACTGTTTGATTGATGTTTGACTCTGCAGAAGAAATTCACACATCCTCTCAAGCAGATAAACCAGCTAATATATTATTCAGTAGATCTAATTTTATTAGTACTGCTTAATGAGTGGTTTTAAATTTAAGGATGAGCTCAGAAGTCTGTGGCCCGCAGCAGAACACCTGTGCATGCACCTAGATTAAATATGAAAAGGATTATTTACTTAGCATTGTTAAGTTGTTGTGTTTTTTTTTCACGCCAAATCTCAATCCAACTTTCTAAAAAAGAAAATGGTGGCATAGTGGTGCAGTGGTGCAGTGGTTATCCCCGTTTCCTCACAGCATGAAGTTCCTGGGTTTGAATCCCCCAGCCAGCCGGGAAGTCTGTGCCTCCTGATATTCCAGCTTCCTCCTACTTTCCACAGCCACTGCTCGTTAGGTTAACCAGTCACTCTAAATTGGCCATAGGTGTGAAGTTCCTCCTCTATGCTAGCCCTGCAATAAACTGATGACTTGTACAGAGTGCACTGTGCCTTCCATCCTATTCCAGCTGGAATAGGCTCCAGCCCCTTCCCCACCACCATGAATTGTACAAATGGATGGACTTTCTGATAATCCTGAATCTCCTGAAGTGAATAGCATTTTGTGGCTATAAGAAGCATAGCTCTGAATCCAAATTAAAGAATAAAAAGAAACACACCTTAATTTGTTGTTAACCTAAAGAGCAAAACCCAAACAATACCAACCGAGTGGAGCTGTGTGAATGGTCTACAATGATGATTCACCAACAGAAATGTAGTGGGAGAAACGAGCTAATATCCAAAGTAGGGATACTTCATAAGTTATTTGCGTTATGGGTTTTCTAGCACAATCTCCAGTTGTTATGTTGCCACACAGGTTGACCTGCATCACTGTTTTTGTGAACATCATACATTTTGTCAGGACACAGGTTATTGGCAGGCTATAGCTGTGTTTACTACATTAACCGGGTTACTGGGCTTCATATATAATAGTTTGAAATTAAATAAGCAACAGGCAAGCATTTGATCCTATTTGAAAGCATGCCTATTAATAAAAGTTGTGAAATAAATAGCTCTTAAAAATTGACAGCTATTTTTCATATTTAAATAGATTTAAAGAAAAAAAAAAAGCATGTCAGTCATGTGGAGAAGTACACTCGTGCAGATTAGATGCCAGTGGTAATAATGTCTTTTGGGAGTGACAGGCGGAACCTGCCTTTTAAAACCTCAGACACGCGGTGTTCTCCTTGCTATTGAAGTGTGTGGTATCGTGCCAAAGTCTAAAGAGGTTGTTTCAGACTTTTAGGGGAAAAAAGGAGCCTTAGTCTGGAAAAGGATTTAAAAGGATCTTCAAATTATTTTCAATAAATCACCAAATGGCACAGGTTTTAAACAATTGCCAAGACAAAGTCAGTCCAAAAGAAGACTCTTTGCAAAAACAAGCCTCCAAGAAGCTGCTAAACTGCTGAGTCTGCAGGTATCGCTCGCAGATGTTGGTGTCCAAGTGCATGTGTCTGCAGTCAGAAACAGTACCAATCTGACCTGTATGAAAGTCGTACCAGGAGAAAAAGGGAATATTAGAACATGACTACAATTTGACAGTGGACATTTAGGCAAAGATCAGCCTTTATGGAATAGTGTGCTTCAGCCAAATGAATTAAAGATGGAGTTCTCTGGCTGCAGTCGGAGTAAAGACATTTGGCACAGACCAAAGACAGCGTTTCACGAGAAGAACCTCATACCACCTGTGAAACATGTTATGGTTTGGGGTTGTTTCACCGCCTTAGGGAATGAGCAGCTTGCAGTCATTGAATCAACTATGAATTCTTCGTCATGTCAAAGAAGCCATTAAGATCATGTCAGGTCATCAGTCCTAAAGTTGAAGTTGAATTGAAAACAGACTTTTCAACAGGATAATGGCTCTTAGCGCACTAGCAAATCCCCAAAAGAAAAAGAGGAATTACATATAAGGGGGCCCCCCTTTATATGTAGGGGGGGGGGAGATCTTGCATCTTGGAATCTTGACAGTTGCATCTATTTATATATCTTCAGTGCAAAATTACAGAATTCCTAGTTGCAAGATGGGGCAGCTGTGGAGCCGGAAATAGAGCAGGATGTCGGTGGCTCAATCCCTGGTCTTCCAGTCTGCGTGTCTAAGTATCCTCAGGCCAAATAGTGAACCCCAAGGTACAGCCAATGCATCCACTGAAGTGTGAGTACAGTATTTGTGTGAATACGACTCGCAATACAAAGTGATTTGAGAGCTCAGTTAGAGTAGAAAATTGCTGTATAAGCACCAGTGCAGCTATTATATTATATAAATGATAGAACCAGAAAATTTTGTGAATGTACTTTTTTTTTTCACATAACTTTCTCTCCCGCCATGATAAAGTCTACACATCTGTTTCCATGTGACAGATCAGATGATGTCTTTTCCATATGCCTGAGTGCAAAATGCTGTCAGGAGATGAGACACTGACTCCATGTTGACTCACAGGGATGACCCCACCTCTTCTGCTTTGAACTGTACCACAATCAAGAGTCATGGCCTATCACCTAAGGAGGAACAGGCCAGCACGGTACAGTCTGTCAGAGACACATGCTGATGTTAAATATGGTCACCTCTGCACAGCTGCATGCCATGTGTTACTCTTTCTGCGATAAGTTATGGTTGAAGGCAGTGGCCATCATCATTGCTATGCTGAGTTGATGTTCCCTAACAAAACGCCCACAGTCATGTATGAAAATGTACCTTTCCAAATCAGCTCACGCAGATATATAAATCAACCGGCCCTCAAACACATGTTACAAACGTTGCAGTCATATAATGAATTTAACACCCTTTTGTCAGCAATATTAATGATCCAATCAAGGGATTTCCCCATTGCTACATAAACATTTACTGCTTTGAATAAACCTTCCTCGGCGCTCTGGAAAGGCAAGCAGAGCTCTGTTTACAGGCACAAAAGGAAAAACCAATGACCTTTTGCGTGTTCAACCAGCTGAGAAGTGTGTCTTCCATCATTCAGAGAAACGTGGTGGTTTATTTTTGCAGGAGAAAGGCTTTTGCCTCTCCAAACATGCCCCATATTTATCATCACTCCATCATTTCCTGCCTTTGACAAGCAAAGTAAACGGTAGAAACACAAAGTTAAAGCTGAGTCTTAGTGAGCCTTTGACCTTTGGAGCTTGTCTTCTATTATTAACCCTAGAGCGACATCATAAAATAAAGGAAATGAGCTGGGTACGCTGAGATTATCTTAATGTGGAAGGCTTGGCATTTGTGTGTTCTATACTCACAAAAAAAAAAAAAGCGTGTCTTTTTGAGTTTGAAGGCAGCCAACGGGAAAAGGAGAAAAGGGGAATTTTCCCTTGAAGAGTCTGTCAACACACAAAGCAAAGGAAAGAGCAACAGTGAGTTAAACAGTGGGCTCTTGTCTTTCAGCACTCAACATGCTCTATAATTTACACACCACTGACAGGGGCCATTTTGAAGTCTGTCATAGGCGGCAAACTTTTTGTCTCCAAACGTCTTGCTCACAGTGAGTCGGCTTCTGCTGGGGTCCGGGTGATTAATCACTTATGGCCTTATTGTGTGGAGGTGGCTAATTAACTGCAGGCTGACTGAAGAGACACGCTATAAAAACCCGCCTCTGATAACCCCAACTTTTCCCCCCTCTTTGTCTTGGCATGTGGAAGCTCTTACTGACAAATTTGCAAGAACCAGACTAACATTGAGTAAGATGAATGGCCTCTGTGCACAGTAAACAGCCTTTAATTTAACCATGTTCAAATGTATGACACACTGGCATTGTGCTTCCTTGCCGTTCGTGCTTTTCGGTCGGGAAACGCAGCCAAAGTTCCCCTGCTGTTGGTTTAAAATTAGGCTTGGCACATTCATGGAGGGAGTTTCTGGGTGCTCGGCCTGGCAAACATGTGTTTGTTGTCTCTTTAAGTTTTCGGCTTTCTCTTCAAACTGATGTTCTGAGACAAAAACAATCAGTTACTTTTGTAAAGCAGGCTTGAACGCATTGGTCGGGAAGTTGTGGGATTAGGCGTTTTTTAATTTATTTGGAGAGCCAACAGGGGAAGACAGCAAAGAAAACATCACGTTGCACATTAGCAATAAACTGAAGCTGTTTCTTAAGGTCAGCAGCTTGTATCAGACACATGGCCGGCCAAAAATTGCACAGCCATGTCTTCCACTCTGCCCCCACCCCCACCCCCACCCCACTTCCCATTATTAGGTTTGTTAACATACTGTATTGCAGTGTTTGCAGTCATGTCGACAGGCTAACTTAATCAAGTTACTATTGAACTTGTGTGCCTTGCCCAGCATGACAGTTTTAGTGCCAGAATTATTGCCTTGACCTATGAGAGGAAATTAGCAGTGGACACAATGCAGACTTTTTGTCCTGGTGAAAATATATATATACACACACACACACACACACACACACACACACACACACATTTATATATTTACCAGAAGAGTGACAATGATGGAAAATAGTGACCAAAAATGTTTGTTCGATAACGCTGCAAATGAAAAATGCCTCGTGGACCCAAAGTGGTGCAAAATGCATAATGCCAGCTGGCAGACCATTACAGGTGATGGACATTTCACTTACCTAAGTCAAATATAACAGACTGCTGTTCATTAATATACAGACGGGCCTGCAGAATCGAGTCTGCCATCTGGTTAAATCGACAGAGTAATCTACAGCTCGTAATTAGGGCTGAGGAGCAGAGTTTCTCTTTAATCTTTTTCAGCTTTCAAAAAAATTTCCATCTGCACCATGTGGCACATCATTTTTCTTTAAGACAAATGGGTTGTTTTTGTATGATCCAAAATTAGATCAGCAGAAAACAATCAATCTTGTAAAGGGCCTGGGAAAAGAATTGTGATTTGGATCCTGTTTTTCCTCCTCCTGTCTTTAGCATCTCAATTCTCACTTTCCCTGCATGACTGACTTTGCAGCCATCAGCATCCCTCCCATGATGCTCTCTGCTCAGTGCCATCACATGGCATATAACGGGGGCCTGGGCTAACGATGAATATGAAATTGAGCCTTAATATAGTTATCTCTCCTCAGCCTCGTTCCCTGTGGCGTTCCACAACAGATGGTGACCTGTAAGAGTCTGTGACACCAGAACTAAAATCCAGGTAAAAAAAAAAAAAAAGACAAAATACTTCATGTCACCCTGTCTGCAAATTAGTGAGATGACACAACTGTCAGGTGCCAGCCTCCTGTGGCAGTTGTCTCCCCCATTACAGGGGCAGTGATGCTTTCACTGCACGACAAAAGGGAAATGGGTGAATGTTTTTTTTTTTTTTTTATAGGAGACCTGTCTGTCAGCTGGCTCTCAAGTCATAACAAATCACCAGCACTCAGCTGAGGCTGAACATTCAGGGCGTCAGGAGGAAGACGAATGACCTGCAGGCCTTTGAAGTGCTCTGGCAGTTCAGATGGCTCAGCGGCGCTGACAGAGAAATATACACAACAGAGCAACCAATAATGAGAACATTAAACATTCCAGCCACCTGACAGCCTGACAAAAACAGCCTGGCCCCACATCAATCATTCACTGAGTCATAACCTTGACAATTAGTCCCCTCTGATACTGCCCGTAACCCCTGGGCCCACACTGCAGTGTGACTCCACTTAAAGAGGAGGAAACCAAAGGGCTTAATCTAATTTCTTAATTCTGATTGATAAAGACATAGCAGTGACAGAGACTGCAATATATCGGTTCAGCACATGATGGATTCAGAATCGGTTGGCAGGCTCGTTGCAAAGTAATGACTCTCCAAAGATGGATGTGAAAATGGAAAAATGCACATACTGTAGTTCAATTACTTTTGCTGGCTGCCTCTGAAGATGTTTCGGCTAAGACCACAGAAATGTATCTAGCACATGTTTATGGCCTTGCATGCTCAAATATGTGTTTTAATGACACCCTGCAGGCATTTGGAAGCTATATAAATTGTTGTAGCATAGCCAACACTTATATTTCAGCGAAGCTCAAGGCATAGATCAGTAACATGAGTAGTTCTTTAATGTATGCCTAACAAGGTTACATATTCTACAACTGTATCTGTGTAAACCTGCGCTAAATGTCAAGTCTGCTTTGAGAAGTTCTATAAATTTTGCTCGGTAAAAGATTTAATGTTAATTTGCTAAAAAAGAAAACAAAGAAGAGGTTCAGCCCATGGTTTCTTTTGTGCACACTCACCAATAACAATTCATACAATAGAGCTCAGTGTTAAGACTTTAGTCTTCACTCTGAATCCAAAGTAGTTGACCCTCTGAAAATAGCGAGGGGCCATGCTGTCATCACTCCGTTCACTCAAACTATGTAGTTACCATATGACAAATGAGCCATGTGAAATTACATTTCCCCTCAGCCTTCACACCTGTAGAGTTAAAGCAAAGTGTCTGACAGAGGAATTGATGGCAGAACCTCAAAACTACTGTATCTCTTTTTCATTTGGTGAAATGGAAAGAAGCGGACCAGTGACTGTTTACAAAAACTACCTGAGACGAAGCTGCAGAGTTCCAAGCCCCGAGGATGATAAATGGCTTTGCTAACCCTGTGGGACTGCAGACCCAAATGAGGACGGAGCTAATTGCCGTGCGAAATACTTTGGCATGAATGGAAAGAAAATGCAGGCAAGCCAGAGCCAAAAAAGGGCCCAGTTGCTGCTTGAACTCCAAGCTGGCTTTTGCTTACAAGAGTTCACTTGGTGTCCATAAATCATGGACTGCTTACAGCTGAAACTGCCCTTAGTCATCAGCATGCAATAGACTGAGTGACAGATTCCATCCTGACTACATTAGCCGCCGGTTCAAACGAGGCTCCTTTTTTAAAATCTCCTACCATCTTGAACCTCACAGGAAATGAAAACCAGATGGCTAAGGATTGCTTGTGTATAACATAAAGCTGAGCTTGTATGAGAAAAAAGACACAAGAGTCTAAAAAAAGTGTATACATTGTTGAAGGAAATGACAGGGGTCAATTTGAGGTATCCTGGGTTTTTGATATCCTTCAAGTACAGCTTTAGATATGGCTTTACCCTGAGGCTGTGATCTGCAGCACATTACTCATTTTCAACTGACAGGAGAATTGAAATGTGGTTTCAGTCTGTGTTACACCCACACAGGTGAACACAAGTGCAGACTGCACACTCACTGTGAGAGATTTGAATTATAAACCCCTATCTTACGCTTCTCCAAAGATCCAAAAAGTTATGCTCACAAGAGTTTTTTTTTTATTGCACCAGGGCCTTAATCTGTTTTGGGCATAATCATAGTAAACTACAATAATAAGATATTTAAAATAAAAATAAAAATCTGGCAGATGTGAGAGTAGAAGTCAGGATTAAGTAGATGAATAGGTGAAAATGTCAAAATAAAACCTATTTTGCAATGCTATAAAAACATTTTTTAAATCCCTGGATACACAGCAGTAATGTTACAGTCATTACTTGTTATTTGACCCATGGCCAAACTCTACTTCAAATTTTACAGAAATGTGTTTTGTTTTCTTAGTGAAGTTTGATGAGTTGAAGCACCAACTTTAAGTCTTTCATCAAGAGAAATTAAAGGATAAAGCTGGTGATATTCTATATTTTTGTTATTGTCTGCAAATCCTGAAGAAAAGCCCAACGGTAACAATGACTTACTCCGTCTCACTCTCACGCACTCACCACCGAGCAGATGTAAATATTTAAAAACAGCACAGGAAAATATACTTTAATTTTTAAAAGGTAAATTATTTTGTAAAAAAAAAAAACACAACAACAAAAACAGGGAATAGTAGGTTTAAGCTAATCTTCCTCAAAAATAAAGAGTACATCAAGCATTACCAGAGATTATTTTTAGCTTTAAGCTTTCATTTTATTTGTTTTAGAGTATTTCTGACACCAGGCTCATGTTTGCGGGGTGAAGTGTAATGAAAGAGCATGTCAACCAGTGCTAATCTAAGATTTTTTTAGGACCACAGTGGAAGTCCTGCACAGGACCAATGTGTGTCATGTTGTGGCTACATGGAACATACAGTGGGGGAAATACTTATTTGATCCCCTGCTGAATTTGCATGGTTGCTCACTTGCAAGGAAACAATTCTCAAAATTTTATGTTAGTTTCACTTTAATAGAGAGAGACAGTATAGCAAGCAAACATACAGAAAAAAAACACATTACATAAAGGTTATTCATGTAACATTTATTGATATGTATGTCCCATAGATCATGCAAGATCTTGCCACACGGGGCGAGGATGATCATGAGAAAGGTGGTGGATCAGCCTAAAACTACACAGGAGAAACTTGAGCTGAAGGCAGTTGGGAACACTGTCACCAAGAACACCATTGGTAACATACTCCATAATTGATTGAAATCTTGCAGCACCTGCAAGTTCCCCTTGCTCAAGAAGGCACATGTACAGGCCTGTCTTAAGTTTGCCAGTAAACATCTAAATTGTTCAGAGAAGGCTCAGGAAAAAGTGCTATGGTCAGATGAAACCACAATTGAGCTCTTTAGCATCAACTCAACCTGCCGTGTTTGGAGGAAGAAAAATGCTTAGTATGGCCCAAAGAACACCATCCCCACAGTCAAGCCTGGAGGCAGAAATATTATGCTTTGGGGCTGTTTTTCTGCCAAGGGTACAGGACATCTTCACTGTATTGAGGAGCCAATGGATTGGGCCATGTACCATAAAATCTTGGATGAGAACCTCCTTCCTTCAGCCAGAACACTGAAGATGGATCATGGATGGTTTTCCAGCATGACCCAAAAAAAGATGAAGCACATTAAAGTAACTGAATGGTCTAGCTAGTCTCAAGACCTCAGTCCTATGGAAAATCTACAAGACTGTGAAGGGAGCCAAAGCTGCAAGATGTCAAATGGCAGCAAATGAACCTAAAGTTTCTGTAAAGTGGAGTGGGTGGAAATCCATCCTGAGATGTGTGCAAACCTGGTGACCAACTATAAGGAACATCTTACTGCTGTTCTTGCCAACAAGGCTTTCTCCACCAAGTACTAAGTCATGTTTTGCTTGGCAATCAAATACTTATTTCACTCAATGAGCTGCAAATCAATTTATAACTTTTATGTAATGTTTGTTTTCTGGATTTTTGGCTGATATTCTGTCTCTGTCCATTAATCAATATGAAAATGAGAAATAAGAAACTGGAATAAATCACCAAACCTATCCTTCAAATATCTGAAGGCCCATTGCATTTACAAGATAATGATCTCATCAAACAAAATCTGCTGGTTTTGAAACAAAGAATGTTCTCCAGCACCACCAGCAAGTAAAAGTTTCCACTTATTGCCTGGATAAACAGAAGCTGATACTGATGTTCTCATTTAGCTTAACTCATTTAGCTTATCTTTGATAACTGGAGAACAAAGCTTTTGCTAATCTATCTGATACAAATGAAACCAAGACTATCTTACTAGACATAGGTCTACCAGTGTAACTACACAGTTATCTGAGACATTAGCCAGGCTGGGTTCTTTCTTTAAGGAAGGCATTTCAGGTTTCCTGGGACAAGTCTTCCTGTTTTGTCTCTGTTTATGAATGCAGATACATTTTGTAAACATAATAAAAATCTCGGTCACTATCAGTGGGTAGCCAGTGGTTGTATTTTTCCAGAGACTGCATATACATAGAACCTAACAGCTTGTTAAAGACTGCTGAAAAATAGACTGCAAATGGAATCCAGAGAGCTCCAAGTACTAAAAATCTTACCTCTTTCCTATTCTGTATCTGTTTAGAAAGACAAGGGACCCATAGTATTATAGAGTAGATAGTCAAAAGTCAGAGTTTTAATACGTTTCATCCCCAAGTGGTGATGATGTGTCACAGTCCTTAAAACCAGCCATCTTCCTGATTCCAGGAGGACATCGAGATGTTCTCTCCAGTGTGTCCTGGGTCTGCCTTGGGGCCTCCTTCCTGCCTGGAACTCCTCACCTAGGAGGTGCCCAGGAGGCATTCTTAGCCTGAAGCACCTCAGCTGGTTCCTTTCAATATGGAGGAGTAGCAGCTTTACTCCGAGCCCCTCCCGACTGACACGGCTCCTCACACTATCTCTAAGGCAGAGCCCAGACACGTTAGAGAGGAGGTTCATTTAATTTACATTTGTAGTCTCATTCCTTCAGTCACTAACCAGAGCTGTAAGTGAGGGTAGGACCCTTGCCGTCTGTATAACAGTGGTTAAAACAAACCTGTATTACTCACAATTCTTACTGTGTAATAAAACACTGAACTGTCTATATATCAGATTTTTACCTCAGATGACAAATCTTTACCCCTCAATTCATTAGCAAAACATGCAACCACCATCTTTCACGTAACCATGTTTATTTCTGTTATGTTAGGTCAAACTCAGCCCTCTGGGGATTCTTCCAGTAAATACTTAATTTATGAGAGGTAGCTCTCATAGCTCTAAATATTTGGTGTTAAATGTTTGCTTATGTGCTTAAGTACCGGCATAATTAGACCTCTAAAGCATTCCATTTGTGATGTATAATGTAAAGGTGATGACGCACATTATACTCAGATGGTTAAGTAAACATCAAAGAAACACTACAAAGACCCTCGTGTAGACAGAGAAAGCTACAGTACGGGGGGGGGGTACTCACAGGCAATTTATGGTGCTAAATAAAGTCTTTGTTTTTAATAAGAATAATTTCTACACATTTAACACAGAAACTTTAACTTTACAATAGATTTATTGTTCAAGCTGGAGTCAATTATATTGTTTGGGTTTTTGTTTTTTTTGGTTTGTTTATTTATTTTGTTGCCACCCTCAAGCAGCCCTATGAAATATTCCCACCTGCCCTTCATGTTATAACATTATTTGTTTTTTTACTTTATGGGGAAAGCTGGTTGTGACTCATTTTAATTCAACTGCATGAACCAGAGGCACAATCTGGTTTTCATGTTCTCTGGCTGAAAACACCTGCCCTGTTCTCACAGCTAATATATTAAGTAGTAAGTGCCTGAGCAGATGTTGTGAGGTCAGCAGGGAGCCCGGGGCCTATAGAGCACGCGATATTTATTGGACTGGATCAGAAGGCAATGACATGGGCCGTCTTCCCCCTTGACAAATCACATTTTGCATGCAGGTTGAAGCCAGAGCACGCTCTTCCTTCCTAAAACACCTTTTCCGATTTGTCAGACTCCAACTTGTTACTGAGGCCCAATCGGGTCTTTCTACTTCTAAGTACGTGTTGCCAATCACAGAGAAAGCCTTTTGGAAAATATTCGTAAAACAGTCAAACTTTCTTACTGGAAACTGTAGCACACCCGAATCTTTTATTTGTGTTTGCTTTGCAATCATCCACTGAGATCAAAGCTCGTGCTTAGGGCCTCAGTGTCAGCGCAAGACATCAATGACATCTCCCATTCACACCGCATCTTCTCCTCACATCTCGCATGCACTCAGTCGTCACATCCCACAACAAAGAGAGATGCCCCGAGTTACCATCCATCAAACCGAGCCTTTTATGGCCCATCAAAAGACAATGAACTGCCAGAGTGAAAGGAGTGTTTGCAACATGAAGTGACAGCGAATACTCCAGACACAGATTAAACAGTGGGAGAAATGAGAGAACTACATAATGTTTGGGTAATTTGTGAGAATTAGACACTATGATTCATCTTTATGAAGGAAACTAAGCTCAGATATAAGCTCAGCACAGCTCCCTGCTCTGATAGTTCAGGCATCTCAATTTACTTTGGTTTTGAAGTATAGGCTTCTTACGGTTACAGACTGGAGCACTTTGTTTTCAAACATCGCCACACGTCTCACGCCTTGGTTGTGAGGTATGAGCTACATGTTAAGATATAAAACAGACCTTCAAGGCTTATTTTCCCTCAAAGACATCCCATTTATTCCATCTACTGTCACAGCATGGAAGGTTTAAGAATTAAGGGAGCTACTGGCAACACAGTGCATCATTGTGTACAATAAAAGACTTAACATAACGTAAACCATCAGCAGCCCTTTGTGTGTTATCTCCCATGGATTATTCCTCTCAAGTCAACCATCAAGCATTGTGGGTACGGCAGCCCATGCGGGGTGCAGCATAGATTTTGTTAAAGTGTTCAGCAGAGGTTGAGTGAAACGGGACACTGGCATGATTATACTGTATCCTGTCTGTTTCTGATTTATTGTGACAGCAGTAACTCCCTGCAGAACCATGTCGTCAGGTGCTACAACTGGTGCTGTGTCAGATACTTGATAGGATTCAGGCTCTCGGTAAAGACCTTGTGAGAAAGTCTCCAGAGACGCTGCTGAGAACACTGAAAAATCTTTGTTTCTAAATATACAACCGCACATCCACTAATGGTGAACGGAAGCAGACACTCACGTTTGGCCTAAAAAGAAACAGCTGCAGTGGTTTCAGTAAAATGTGGTAAGCGTTTAGTCAAGGACCAAGGAAAGATACTATATTACGCTTAATGTCTTCATTACTACTGCACTCGCAGTACTGTGCAAAAGTCTTGACCCACCCCTTATTTCTTTATATTTTGCTATGAAAAATGTGAAATTGGTGCAAAGCTCTTCTTTGGATGTTGGCTGCCTTTTCTTCTGCTCTCTGTCAAGATGATCCTACGCTGCTTCAATAATGTTGAGGTCCGGGTTCTGAGAAGACCAGTCCATGACTTACAGTGTCCCATTGGGTGTTTTTGTATCCAGGTATGCTCTTACTGCATTCCTTGAGAATGGACTTTGACAGCATCCATCCACTGACACCATTTCTAATTAATTTCGACTTCAGTGAGCAGTAGATGGATGAGCTCAATAGCCAGATGCATCTCTCATGTCCTGTGTCAGATCTTTTCTTGATTTTTTTTCTGTTTCTTAAGGACATTGGCATAGAGATACTTTTCATCTGCTGTAGATAGTTTTTTAAGGTCTTGCACTTCTTCTTTTGTCCTCCACTTGTCCAGTTTCTTCAAAATTATTCAGGACACACTTCACAGCATGCCAACATATGCCAGGACTTTGGCTAATAGCTCTTTGGGAATAACCTTGTTGGTGCTATTTTATGTCAAACTGTGTTATTATTGTCATTTTTATAGATTCAAAAAGAAGTGCGACAAATGTGTGTATTTGTGACAGGCTGGTGGTGACAAAGTGTCTAAAGGAACAATTTAAAATTGGTTCTTTGCCAAGTTGTCTGTCATAATCGAGACAACATTGGTTCATCCCTTGAGTCGGGTGTCTTTTTTATATGTGAGCAATTCATGCATTAGTTGCAAGTAGCTTAATAAACAAACAAACAAAAACATTCCCTTGAAAATGGCCGGTTAGAAGGATTGGACTGAAAATGAGTGAAAAAGCATCCAAGACAAGTTTTGAAAGACCTCCAGAAAGTCCAAAAAGCTGTTGCTCAATGCCACTTTACCAAAAAAAAGCAAAATATAAAGCCATGGGGTGGCTGAATAGTTTTACAGAGTGCTGTATTGTTAAATAAATCCCACACTACCGTAAGACTGAATCACTACAGTGATTTTAATGCACAAAAAAAAAATTGACTCAAAATAGTTGAAGAGTCACTTTCAGTCATGTCTACTTCAATGCTGAGTCTCAACTTCATGCTTAATAACAGTGTTTACAGTATGAATTCAAAATAATGTTTTGTAAAGTAAAAGAAAATAATAAAGAAACCTTTCAGTTTAGGAAATTATAAAATATGTAGGCTCATATATGTCAGTTACTTTCTAAGCTAGGTTTTTGTATTTGGAGTGTTTATGAATATACAATAAGCACAGTAAATACTGATAAAACCACAGATACTTGAATTTTAGGTCGGATTGTCAGCAGCATATGTATTCACTGATTAACAGGCTTCAGTGTTAGCTGTTTAAAGATGCTGCAAGTCACCCAGTGCATCTGGACCATGGACGTGTTAATGAGAACTGAATGCTGGACCCAAAAATGGCACCTGCTGATTTGAGTGAAAATTGCACACCTGGTTCAGGAGCCAAAAGAGTTTCTAGTTTCTGGATTAGGCTCCATAGTTTGCTGCTCATTACACTTGCACTTTATTAGGTTTCAGCTTGATTTTCTAGGTGCTGGAGAGATTTTAAAAATATGATGTACTTATTGCATGTCTCCTTTTTAATTGTGTTCTGTTGGAACAGAGAGGATGATCACTGAAAAAAAAAGTGACAAGATCATATCAAGCTCTCATTATTCATCTGTGATCTGGTCCCTGACCAACTGAATTCACAGCAACAGTCGCCTCGAGGTGCCTTATATTGTAAGGTAAGACCTTAGAATATTATAGAGAAAACCCAGACAATCAGACCATCGCATATGAGTAATCATTTGGCAAGAGTGGGAAGGAAGAGCCCCCTTTTAACAGGAAGAGACCTCCGGGTTTCTGCTGTGACTGCTCAGCAGGTGAGTGGAAAGAGAAGAGCGGCCTCAGCCTATAGCTACATAACAAGATTCAGCCCTAACTATAAGTACCTCTGTACCACCAGAAGTGGAGAAGAATATTTCCAGTGCAAAACGGCGAAATTACTGGCCCCCTCAGTTATAGCCGCCATTCACTGCTTCACCAATCCAACCCACACATTCTGTCTGCTATGATGATCTTCCCAAGGAAAGCACCCCAACCTCTGCTACTACCATTGAGTTAATAATAATAATAATACTCAAAAGACAACACTGCAAAACTGAGTCAGCACCAACAGAGTCGTAGCATGGGGTCAAGTGGGGTCAGGGTGACTCTGGCTCTTAGCCTTCCTGTTTAAATCTTAGAAATCTTATCAACTCAGCTGGGGGATTGATGGAGCAGAAGCCTGGACAGAGATTAATTTCCACAGCAATCCTCCCTCTGTGTTATTCACTGGAACTTCTTAATCATTGCTGACCGGTCCATTGTCCCACATCACATGACGTCATTCATATCCCTGTGAGCTGTTTCATGGATGCCAGAGCACTTTCTTTTTTCCATTTTGCTTATGTTGCTCCTCGTGTTTAGCAACACTCTGTTCTCTGCTGTGAAAATAACACTAAAATGTTTTAATTAGACTCTGCAGTAAATTATTGATGATAAATCTTAGTCTGTGATCCCCTCGAGGAATAATTGAAAATATACTTAATTAATAATTTCATTAGCTTCTCTCAATGTTGTGCAATTGTTGCTTTTCTTTTGTCAGTTCTAACATGATTTTGTTCAATATGTGTTTGTCTGGGGGGAACGAACTTAAAAAAAAAAAAAAAGCAGTTTATAGTGGTATCACCTGACTGCAGCACTTTGAGCATGAAGAGAGGCATTATTCAGAATAAATGGATTATCAGGGAAACCAGCATAAATGACTCAATAAAACTGTTAAGCAGCCAGCCAGCAGTGGCCAACATGATTAATCGCAAGCGTTCCAAGATTGGATTTATTTTGTCTTTTATTTCTCCTTTAATGACTAGCTGCGAACACCACTCTTAATACATCGCCCATGTTTCTAGATTACCGGTGACTAATGAGGATTCAAAATGGCTGTTATCTACATTAATGTCTTTTTATTTGAAAAGTCAATACTGCCCGTGTGTGTGTGAGGAATATTATTAAGCGAGGGCGACTTGCAGTGCTCTGTTATAAGCCTCCCAATTAGAAGGGTTTGGGGAAGCATTAAGGTACACTGGCATTTATATGAATACACAGGTGTATCATTACATTTATAATTTTCTACCACTCTAAGACTTTGCGTCTCCAATTATAAGTATATTTACTACCCCTCCACATACATCTGAATTATTAAAAGGCTCCAAGAATACAATGTCACCTATTTTCTCCGCAGAGGATCAATGTTCTGCATTCATGGGATAAATGAAGCTATATTTTACATGTTGCCGTTTTCAAAGCACATAGCAGCACAGTTTATTCGCTTGGTAGAGGGCTCTTAGAAGCCCTTGTGTTTAAGCAGGAGGCATTGTTCAATTTAATGAAAGAGTCCAGAGCATTTATGACCCAGTGATTCATATATTCATAAAAGAAATCAATCCTACATCAGCTAAAAGCAGAAACAGAAATCTTCTGCAGCCTTAAATCTTAGCATTTTGTAATGCACAATAAACTGTGAGTTTAAACTGGAGCATGTCATTGATGTGCACAATAAGACAGATGAAGTTTATTACAGAGCTAAAAACAGGTATGAAGGAAAAACATTGACTGCAATAACAGGCTTTGAAGAGAAAGTAAAATGCATGCCCAAGGCGGTGCTTTGTCAGACCGGACTGTTGTGGCACCAGCCTGTTGTTCTTTCTATCTATGATTTAGCACAGCTGAGCCTGACTGGATGGCACCCGGGAGAGAGCTTGATTTTCATGTTTGCCAATCTCCCTTTATACCTGCCTGTGGTGACCATAAATACAGTTTTGTACCTCCCAGAGAAATGCTTAAAGAAGCAGTTTGTCCAAGTCCTGTATGGACCCGCATGGTAATATTCTTGATTGATGACAGCAGCAAAGTTTAGAGGACGCTCCGGAGAGTTTTCCAATCTCATTTGTTTGGGAGTTTTACATTTTGAACATAAGTCCCTCTTGGCTGTATTTATGTAGGTTCTGAGGCCTCTGATTTCAGGCTTTTGTTTCCACAGTTCATTAATGAGAGCATTCTGGGGCACTTTGTTGGGGGAAGTGGAGACCTGGTCACACCCAGAAAGGACAGTGATCTCCAGAAACAGAGACCCAGACAAAACTTTAATTCATTTGAAAACCTGACTCTTAGCCTTGTCCACCCTAGATAGAAAATAAAAAAAAACTGTTTTATATCTGATTTCTCAGACTTTTATCTGATTTAGTCTTCCGTTCAGGTAAAAATAATTATAGTAAATGATTTTAACATCCATGTAGATGCTGACAGCCTCAGCACTGCATTTACTCTATTATTAGACTCAATTGGCTAAACGAGCCCACTCACCACTTTAATTACACTCTGGATCTTGTTCTTACATGTGGTGTAGAAACTAAACATTTAACAGTATTCCCTGAAAACCCTTTTCTGTATGATCATTTCTTAATAACATTTAAATTTACAATGATGGATTGTAGACTTAGGGAATAAATTTTATTACAGTAGAAGTCTTTCTGAAAGCACAGCAACTATGTTTTGGGGGGTTTTTTTCAAGTGGTGAGTCGTCATCACACACTATAGGTTAATTATGGATTCCCACAGGGTTCTGAGCTAGAACCAATTCTATTTACACTATACATGCTTCCCTTAGGCAGTATTATTGGAAGGTATAGCACGTATTTTCATTTCTATGCAGATGATACCCAGCTTTATCTATCCATGAAGCCAGATGATACACATCAATTAGTTAACCTGAAGGATGGCCTTCAATTTCCTGCTTCTAAATTCAGATAAAACTCAGCTTATTGTACTCAGAACTTATTTCTCCCATATTGGCTTCTTTTCACTTGCTCCCTGTTAAATCCAGAATTGAATTTAAAATTCTTCTCCTAACATACAAGGTCTTCAACAATGAGGCCAAATCTTATCTTAAAGACCTCATAGTACTATATCACCCCAATAGAACACGTTGTTCTCAGACTGCTGGCTTCTTGACTTATAGTTAGGGCTGGATCAAGTGACCCCTAACCCTCCTTTAGTTATGCTGCACTAGGCCTAGGCTCCTGGGGGGGTTCCCATGATGCACTGAGTTTGTCATTTTCATTCACCTCTTTTCAGTCTCTACGTGTTTATACAGGACTCTGCATTTAATCGTTGGTTATTTTTAATCTCTGGCTCTCTTCCACAGTGTGTCTTTTGTCCTGTCTAACCCCAACCGGTCGAGGTAGATGACTGCCTCTCCCTGAACCCTGTCTTCCTGTTAAAAGAGAGTTTTTCCTTCCCACTGTCGCCAGCTGCTTGCTCATAGGCGGTCATTTTGATTATTGGGATTTTCTCTGTATTATTTTTCTGTATTACTGTTGGGTCTTTGCATTAAAATATAAAGCACCTTGAGGCAAATGTTTGTTGTGATTTGGCATTCTATAAATAAAATTGAATTGAATTAAATTATGCAGTCCACTTCCTCAGATCAGCTGAAGGATTACAGTTGCTTAATTCTCTTGTTTTTGTGTTGTTTTTTTGAAAATTTTTAATTGATGCTCTGTGAAAATGCATGTCTTCTAGCTTCTGTACTGCCTCTGGAAGTAAACTTCTAATTCAAATGGTCATCAGAAGAGTCTTATCTTAATGGTCTGCACCTGCCTTCAAGCTTGACTCCAACTTAACAGGGACTCTCTTGTAAAAATCAGTACTACAATGCACGACAAAAACCCCACAGATTACAGCTATAATTACCCCAACATGTGTTTGTCCTGATTGAAATACTAATCTGACTAATACTGAGTTGGAAGGGCTTTGTTTAAAATTAAACTCCAGATGAGTTGCTGAAAATGAATTTATTGCAAGCTCATGCCAGGACAAAAACAACAAAAGTGGCATTGCCTGAACGAAAGTTATTCTTTCCCTAGATGCTGGTGTCTGAAAATAATCTGTGTAAATTATCCAGGTGGCAACTTATAATACAGCCTGCGGATAAAGTTGTAATTCCCCTATAAGTAGTTATGAGTAGCCTAAAGCAGAAAACAGACCCCCCCCCCACCTCTGATCAACCTGAAACCTGCTTCTAGGTGTTTTTGTAAGCTGTACGTAAACAATCAAGCAGGTCAGTAAAAATAGATATTTAAAAGTGGTGGATAAACTGCACAAATACCAACTAGAACAAAGTGCCTGGAAAAAAAGAAAGAAGGAAACAAGTGTAAACAAACAATTTTAGGTCAGGGGGATTTTACAGCCAAGTATGGCAAGTCACAAATTTTCCTTTATAATAATAACACATCTTCTGTTATTAGAGGCATGCTAGATCAGAAATTTTGTTAACATTCATGTATTAAGTCTATATATTGATAGTGTTGAATAACCTCCAGTTAAACGTACAGTGAAATATATGTGGGATGTTTGTAAGCTCTGCTTGAGAACCCATTGACCTTAAGCTAATTCCAAAAAAATACGAGCCACCTCCAAGCCCTGTTGTTTCCATGACTAATAAAACTATTGACACATAGTCAAAGAACTGCCCTGACGCCTGTTGTGTGATCCAGTCTTCAAAACGCTCTGAGCAAAATGAAAATAAAAAGACTGAATCTGACTGAATAACTGGCCCACATGGTTGCACAGATAAATACACTGTAATGTAGCATTTAGAGTCACATTACAGCTTTCCCAGTCAATAACAAGATGATTGGTTGGCAGTGGCATGTCTAGTTAGCGGTACAATGTCGCGCTTGACATTTATCATAGCTCCAGGGTTGTGAACTTGAAGCCAAACAGCAGCTGAATCATTAGATGTGAACGGCTGCAGCTTTGCCGTCTCCGAGGCACTGACATAAGTGTTTTCATGCTGAAATGAGTGACTAACTTCCGCTAAGCTAAACGCGTCTTTGTTCAAATTGGGACATTATGCGCCAAGAGGGACATAAACTTCAGGATTGGTGCAACAATGGCTACTTTAACAAGCAGATTATTTGCTGCATTAGATATTAATACCAATTACTGTTACAGACGGATGTCATCGTGTAATTCAATTCATGTGTTCGGTTTTGAGAGGCAAAAAAAAAAAAAGACCATCATCTCCACTTACAAAAATAATGCAGAAGAGCACAGTAAATGTAGCATACCAAAAAAATGTAATAAATAATGGCATAAAGACTGAACAGTCCTCGACAATGCAAAACAAATGTGCCACTGGCCTCTGCAAGAGGTAATTTACCCCTGCATGGAAATATCATACTTATTTTTTGTGACTCTATATAAAAACATTTCCAATAAAGATGGAAATTAAACAAGTAAGAAGGCCTAGTCATTAGATAAATTAATTCTGCAGCTCAATAAAACAAACCAAATAGCTCCATTTCTACTCTTAAGCTCAAAGCAAATAGGATGCTCAATAAAAACACTGTACTGGCCCTCTCAGCTAAAAAAAAATCAATAGCTAGAGGACAAAGAACCTATAGCCATCACTTAATTCTCTTATCAGTGTGATTTAAGGGACAAGGATGATGTTAAATAACTGTAAATCCTTATCTTTGACTTTGTGGGTGGTTTATGGCAGTTTCAACAGCAGTTCAGAGACAGAATGTCCATACCTTCTGCCGCACACACGATTTATAGCTTTATTACTCTTTGTCTAAAAGAGCAGAGAAACATATAACTGAAAGGAAGAGATAGCAGCTAGTGAGTGGAGGAGCTTGGAGAGGGGGCAGGCAGGAACTGAGAATCATCACTGCTAGAGACATATCACAGCGACAGTTTTATGGCAAAAGGAGCGGCCCTCTTTGTTTTTGGGGGACTCGTAACGAGCAAGATCCAATTTTCTGATTCATCTGCAAACGGTTCGGGTTGAGTTTAGTATTCTGACGCCAGGCTTCAACCTGGCCTACATGGGCGTAGAGGTCACCGAGAGGGCTGAATGAGCTGTAGTCATGAGTTTGTGCTCACACTGTCACAGGCCTGCTCATATTTTTGCCCTCAGTGACAACAGGCCTATTGTTCTCCCTGATAAGGCTTCAGTGTGCACAATAATGGGAATTAAGCCGGGCATAAGTCATGGAGAAATTGGGTGACAGCAGATCAATAGATAGTGGTGAAGCCTCAGGGACCATTAGTGAAGAGGACCCCTTTGTTTGTCCGCTGGTGGGGAGACCTGGTGGATGTTAGGTTCTGAATTAAGCTAGGAATGTACCGAGTTCATGGGAGAGGAGGAAAAGCTGCTTGGTGACACAAGCCTGACACGTGTGTTTTTGCAGCTAGTAGGATGTCTTTATGAGGTCGCATCAACCTCTTCTTGCAAAGTCAACAGCAGAAACTGCGCCTAGTAGTGTCTCAGTCAGTTTCTCTCAGAAGCCAGATAAATACACACTCAATTCAGCAAATACAAATATCAGAAACAGCCAATAATTCTGGCGAAACATTTTCATACTGCAATCAATTTAGCAATTGGTCAAGAAATCCATTTTAAATCTGTGTTAACAATGCAGCTTTCAGTTTTATTTGTTTTATAGGCTAAAGTGTGCTACAGAGAGCATGCTTGGCATACAGTTAGTTATAATGGACATTGGAAATAGTGCAAATAAAGATGCCCTGCAGCCCTACTTTGGCGCTAGAGGATGAAAACGCATTAGCCTTGATCTTAACATGTTTAAAATAATTAGGCAGAACATGTGACAACTCTGATAAAACAGATTCTTCCATTAAGTTCTTAAGGCAAATGCGTATTGTGGCCATCACTCCGGGACATTCCCACTTAAATGCACAGATAATTTGTTGTTGCGATGCATTATTCCTGCCCCATAACCAACCACTGCCCAGTGAGCAATGTGCCAATGATAACTAAAGATATTAATTAGAATATCGCTATCATGGCACATGCGTTTTCACTATTAATAAATTCCATGCCATCAGGTTGTGATTTAATTATACATTATGTAAATGGTTGCCATGAATCATTTAGGTCTATGAATTTTATTGGCTAAACGGGAGAGCAGAATTTAGGCAATATCACAATGATGAGGATTTACACACTCAAGTGAGGACAGCACAAGTACAAGAAGGATTATTGTGACTAGATAACAATTCCATGTAGACCCCCAGTTCAAATTCGTGAATTATTGAAAAACGGTGCAATTTAATGGCTATTAATGAATCATATTTAACAAGGGTCTCAGGTTTAAAAGTTTGTTAGCATGTATGTCAAAAGGAGCCTATTTTGTTTTCCTCATTTTTTGTCACATATGTTCTACTTGGGGCCCTATATACTGGGCACCTTTTTAGCCACACCTGATCAACGTCTTTACACAAATATCTAATCAGCCGGTCACATGGCAGCAACTCAGTGCATTTGGGTATATAGCTATGGTCAAGACAAGTTTGGACTGAGCATCAGAATGGGAAAGAAAGGTGATTTAAGGGACTTTAAACAATCAAAACATGCACAAGACAACAGACCAACTCTCAGTCCAATAGAGCACCTTTGGGATGTCATGGAATGACATTAAAATCATCGCTCTGCATCCAGCTAATCTGAAATTTGAATATCTGAGTAGTTTATAATTCTTTTGGATTAATCAGCTAATTGCTTCACACCCACCGATTTGGTCAACACTTTAAATCATTCTGATCTACAGCTTATTGGTCGCTGTGCTTCCTGTTTCGGGAATTTCGCTGCAATTAAAAATGAGGACATCATCAAAGCTGGAAGTACAGTAACATGATATCCACAGTCTTGTGAACAGCACAAGTTGCGGAAGCTGTTGAATTGACTTACAGAAAAAAAAACACCTGATGGACACATTTCTACTTTAAAAAGTTAATCTTACAGTAGAAGCTGATTAGGAATAATTTTGGTAAGATGAACACACAAGTTGTTATTGATCGGCAAAGGCAAAACAAAACAACCTCCTCTCACACACAAAATGGACACCGTGTCAGGCTGCACGAATGAAGTGAAAGCAAAATGGCAAATCAGTCTGATTGTCAGGTGATTTCTTATCTGTCTTTGACATTTTACAGCCTCATAATCAGCTTTCTGACAGGTACAAGTATTGTGTAACAGTCTATGATGGATAGAAGCACAATGGGAACCTTTTTTCCTCCTGTTCTTTTACAGTGAAATAGATAGCAGAGTAGAGAGCCAAATCTTTTTCTTTTCTTATTTCTTTAAACTACTTTTCTTCCTGTCAAGTTGATGTAGTGCCAGGAACAAGGAGTATATTTGGTCTGAAGATGGCTGTCAAATCAGACTGTCAGGCTCCACTTTTTGATGGAGTTGTATCACTTGCTCATCTGTCAGTCAAAAAGAAAAACTGCTGCCAAAGTCAAATTCAAGAGTTGAGACGAGCGGACTTACGTGACATTTCATTGTCTGGAAGGCAGAGCAATCCGAGGAGCTGAGTTCAGCTGTGGTTTAAAATTTGTGGGTTGTGCTTGCTAAGTAAAGGAGTGACGAGGTGGACGGCTGATATGGCATGACACTTAAATCTTGAAGTTCTCTGAAATGCTGTTTGCAGATAGATAATTGATTCAAGCTTTCCCAGTAATCAGTGATAAAAACAGAATATTGCCTCGTCACACTTACAGAGAAAGCCTACACACTTCACAGAGCATTACTGACTGTGGCATGAGGCCTCATAAAAACAGTTCTTTTCAGCACACTTGAGTCAGGCCAGCCCATAAAATTCAATCATCACAACAGTGTCAGACATTGTTCTGGCATACCAGAAAATTCCCCGACCCAGTGAGCGTGCAACTCTGCCTGATTGTTATGGTGTTTACTCACACAAGAGGCTTACCCTGAGGCAAGCTCCACGCCTCAGCCGCCCAGCTGCAAGTGTCCCAACCTCCTGCAGGAATACATGAGCCTCTCCAGCTGTTCGGACTCTGTCAGTGACCGGCAGCGGCAGGTCAGCGTCCAGTTCTCTCCTGGTACTGCAGATCAGAAAGCAGAGAGACATAGCAAGTTATCCAGAAGGTACAACTTTTGCAAGAAATCTTAATTTAGAAACAGCAACTGATCTATTTGCACTCTAAGAATGAATACACGCTGAGGCTGATGAACAGGAATATTTTGTGTTACTGGCCTCCACGTGCGTTGGACTTGCACAGCTTCTCTTTCGGCACAATGAGTGTTTGGACACATTTGCTATTTGCATATATTGTCTATGCTTTCATAATAAAGATGGTGGATTTGAAGAAATCATTTTTAGTTAAATTAATCATTGACTGTTGGAGTTCTTACAATATGAAGCACCTTGAGATGACCGCTGCTGTGACCTGTTGGTTTATAAACAAAGTGGATTTGAAATCATGTAACTAAGTGCTCACCGAGGGATTGAACGTTTGATTCATTTATTTAACAGCCTTTTGAATTATCCAGCTTTTACTTTGTCAGTGTGTACATTTTGAGGTGATTGGGAAATTTTTTCTGCTAGTCTGAAGTTTTGGTTAACAACTGAAAAATGATTTCACATCACTAAAACATACTGTATCACCGCAAGTGCTCCTCTACTTCTGTTTTGACTTTTGCATTTGAGGCTCTGTTTCCAGGTCTTTTATTGTCTCCGTTTCTTCATTTACTTTGTGTCACAAGATTTTAAACTCAAACCAGATTTTTGATTTTTGCTTTTTAATGACACAAAAATGAATAAAGCTGTTAAAAAAGTTCAAATCTATACTTGCAGTAGTTTTTCTCTCCTGTTTTCCTGAGTGGCATATGACTCATAGACGTTATTAGAATAAGGTGATAATCAAAGCTGTGGCTTTTAAATGGCTCTCTAAGGCTGTTTGTTGAACAAAAGCACAACTGTAATAATCCTAACGCTTACCTTGCTTTTCATAAAAACAGCCCAGTGTGACAGAACCAGTGTGCCCAGTGTGGCACAATAAATAAAGGCCAACTGTGTTCTGCTTGGTTGATTAGCTGATACTTTCCCTTAAGTTTATGTGCAGCACTTATTGTATCTATACACTGTAGGATAGTCTGATCTCCCTGCTCACTTGTGTCACACAGATGTGACCATACAACAGTCATCACGATGGCATCCGCTGCAGATACACAAAGGAAGCAGTTTAACAGCTTCTATTCTGTCATGCTGCTTATTCGTAGACATTGACACTGGGGTCAAACCAGTGTGATTTAGATGGTGCTGTATTTTCTTTGGTGAATGTATTTCTTGGAGAAATGATCCTCGCCGACACGTCTTGTGCAACAAATATTTTATTACAATACAGACAGTGTCAAACATTTACTTTCACAAAAGTCACCCGGGAGAGGGTACCTCTGATTGCCCTAGCTCACCTCAGAGAAAGGCGAACAAAGGTTATATACTGTTTCCCTTCTGGTCAACCCCCACATTCCTGACTTTTACCATATATAGGGGTGGACAGCAACGTCAACCATCATAAAGATGTCTAATATATGAATGTATGGTCAGTTCCTTATTTAGGGGACAAGAGAGCCCAAAGGGGAAGATCGCAAATGCCTTTCTACTAAGGTCAATTTGAACCTAAGGTTGAGGCCTTGTTGTTTGAGGAAGAAACCAAAAAAAACAACACAGAAAGCGACGACACCAACAGCTTCATCTGTGACAACTGAATCAGCCACAGAAGGCGACGACAAAAACAACAGCTTCATCTGTGACAACTGAATAAGCCACAGAAGGCGACGACAACAACAACAACTGTTTCATCTGTGACAACTGAATGAGCCACAGAAGG